>MU392255.1:8871-150133 GCA_022578495.1 Nemania sp. NC0429
TTACTTAAAAAACAACCAAAAAAAATTTATTTATACAAATTTAACCTTGCAAGTATAAACAAACAGCAATAAACCCCCCCCCCCCCCCCCATGACGTTAAATACTATCTCTCTCTCTCCCTCTCTCTCTATCTAACAGAATCCTGTTTCCATTAGATGTATCGCTCTGCTAAAAACCGTGATATACCTACTCCACCAAAAGTTATAGAGGTGAAACGGCACTCAAAGAGATAGGCTGTGCTCGAACTTCTAGAATCCTTTAAGAGGCGAGCTGGGATTGATTGGAGAATGATATCGACCACCCCCGCCAAGTATGCGCCACCAAATTTGAGCTCTAATTTCCGAGGCTTCGCGCATGAGCCCCAATTATACCAATGGTTCTTTATACCAATGATCCGAGGGAGAAACTCAGCTGGCTCATGGTGTCAGGACATGATATGTCAAGGGTAATTATAGATCATGCCAAGCTTGGCGGGATCACATGAAGAGAAAGAAGAAGGAGAGGCAAGTTAACCGTGAGAATGTTGATCATGAAGATAGACGGGAGATGGGATAAAACAGAAGAGCGCTCAAACAGAATGAGTTTCCAGTTGAAACCGGAGCTTGAGGTGAGCTGAATGAATAAACAATTTTGTGGAACTTGTTTCTGTTACAGTCCGTCTGACCTCTGCATGTACCTCCATCATGTAGGTAGGTACAAACTTAGGAGCACAGATTTTAGTGTCGTGGTACTTCGTAGGGCTGTGCCAAGTGATCGTTTTATCAGTCGGTACAAGCCAGTACTTCGAGATTCGGTGGCTACCTTACTTTAATGATACCCACCACTCGTTCAGTCTATCATGACGACGACGACAATTATTGAAAACCTCATATCAATTTTCTGTCGAATATAATGCGTATACACCTCCTATCATAGACATGATATACGTGATCACCACTTTGAAGCAATTACTCGATGATGATCCTTGCGTCACTACAGTGTTATTGACGATACCTCTTATCGACCTAAGACGCCAAGAGTTAGTAGCGCGGTGTACCTGCATGCAGCATGTCCAGAACTCTTAATTTTGCCTTCGTGCTTCGTATTTCGTGGACCGATGTATGATGTACCTCCCTACCTGCATGTACTAGCCTCTCCCGAACGTCAGCAAAACGCTTCCACGTCTCAAAAGTCTGACGACAGAGGCAAATCAGATCAAGGGGGTGGCTAGTGCAGTTATCTCCGGTCCTCGTACTTGCCCGTAAAAGGCGCCATACAGCGACGGCGTGGTTTCTTAGCGGCATTCAAAACCCCGTCGTCTCTCTCAATCTCGTATACAACGTTCTTTTCTTCTCGAATTGTCTTGTGCCTTTTTTCTTCCTTTGTCTTACTTACAATTTCCAACTTACAACCGTACAAACTTGCTACTCGCAGACGTCACTCGTTTCAACTACCCCTGAACCCTTCACAGTCAATCGCATCTATCTCCCTACCAAAGTCTCTATTTCGAAACCCGACGAAAACCAAACTACCCAAGATGCTCTCCAAAGTTCTCCTCACATCAGCCGTCATCGGCCTCGCGACGGCGCAGGTCCCAGCCATCGCGAAGCGCGACTTCCTCGAGAACCGACAGCTCGACCAGCTCGACGGGCTCGACCCAAAGTGCGCCTCGGCCATCAGCGAGGTCTCGACGCTGTACTCGTCGGTGCCCACGCCGCCGGCCGACCTGCTCTCGGTGACGCTGCCGTCCGACCCCTGCGTCACGCCGACCTTCACCGGCAAGCTGCAGTCCGAGTGGGCGACGTACACGTCCGAGGCGCTGGACTGGTTCACGTCGCACAGCGACGAGCTCATGAGCTTCGTCACCGCCTGCTCCGGCATCGTCAATGCCGGCGCCGTCCCCACCGATATCCCCGTCTGCAGCTCCGCCGCCTCGGGGATCACCTCGAGCCCCGCGACCACCACGCCCGCGCCCACGGGCTCTGGCTCCCCTTCCTCCTCTTCTGCCGGCGCCGATGGCGCTGCTGCTAGTTCCGGGTCGCCTTCTTCCGCCGTTCCCACGCCCAACGCCGCGCCGCGCGAGACCGGCTACCTCGTCGCTGCCGCCGCCGCTGCCGCGGGGCTCATGGGCGTCGTGGCTGCGCTGTAGAAAGTAGAAACCGATGTAGTGAAATCGGCGGAGCGATCAGGCCAGGCGAAAGCTAGAATGAACGAACATGGCACACCTAGACACGGATAAGAGAAAGAAAAGGTCGATTTTGGGATTGTATAAAAAGTTAGGAGGTGAAAACAAAACCACATCATTCAGGCGCAGTTATTTTTTTGGGGATTGATTCATCGGACACGTCATATGGCTTAATCGGCGTCATACATACATACGCGAGGAGGGAAAGAGAACGGAACGGGACGGAACATAGCCTAATATAACCGACCATACATACTTATTCCTTGGAAGATGGATTTGATCTTGTTTTGTTTTATTGTCTCGATTGTCTTCTATTCGTTCCTGTGGCTGTTTCTAGGAAAAGTACACGAAGTGAAATAGGCCACGGACGGCATCATCCCGCTTCTTGAGGGTGTTTTTTCAAGCAGCGAAGTCTAATATACAAGAGAGAAAAAGATATCGAGGTGAGGGGGACGGATGTGGTGCTGTTCGTGTTGATAGCCTCGGGTACTGAATCAACGCTCTCCAAGATATAAATATAGCCAGGTCTGTGGAACGAGAAAGAAGAACGCGAAGAGGTTATCTATTCTGTTTAATAAACAATTCGGTGTTCCAAAGCTCGCTGCTTTCATAAACTAATATAAATCATCGCTAGACGGCGGGTAGGCGCCGGCCGTCAATAACCAACGACAATCACAATCCACCGAATGAACCAGCCACGGCTAGCTAGCTAGCAAGCTATCCAGCCGTTCAACCGATTCACGTGGCGACGGAGATGTTGGCAAGGGCGTTGAAGCGGCTCCCTCTTCCGGTGAGGTAGTTAAATTTGTCCTCGGTCCACGTCCCCTGGCCGCGGCTCTCCTCGGTTCCCAGGATCTCCTGTATCGACCACGCGATCCTGTCCGCGCCGATCCGCGCGCCGATGAGGTTGTGGGCGCCGGGGCCGAGCTGGAGCGCCGCGAACCGGCCGGCCACGAAGAGCGGTACGTCGTCTCGCCAGGCCATGTTGTCCGTGATGCAGGGGAAGCCGCCGCAGTTCTCGATCGGGTAATCGCGGCACATGGACTGCAGGCATGGCAGGCACTCGAAGTCCGTCCCCACCCCCGTCGCGAAGTAGATGTGGTCGATCGGCGGGAGATCCTGCTGCTGCCCCTCTTCGGTCGTCAGACTGACGGCCCAGGTCTTGGACGCGGGATCCCACTTCTTGCTGTCGATCGTCGTGTGCAGCAGCAGGTCCAGGCGCCCCGCCGCCACTTGTTTCTCGACGACCTTCTTGTAGAACGGCGTGATGCTGCCGCCGTTCCGTGCCTTCTGGATCTTCTGGTACCGCTCCTCGGCCGACTCAGAATTCCAGAATTGGGCCTGCTCGATGTTCCGGAACTTGCCGACCCATTCGAGGCCGATGTCGAAGTACTTGACTTTGAGCGGGCCGCGCATGATCAGGTACACCTTGGAGACGCCCCGACGGATGGCGAGATCGGCAATCTGGGCTGACGTGAGCCCGCCCCCGACTACCAACACGTGAGTCCGGGCCTTGGCCGCGATCTTCTTTTGCACGTGAGGGGGCGGGAAGGTCTTGATGTGCATAGCGTGGGTGGCTCCCTCCATCTCCTCCTCCGTCAGTGAGAAAGGGAACTGGGGCGCATTACCACCGACTGCGAGGACGACGATCTTCCCGTAGTGACACCCCTTGTCCGTTTTAACGGAGAAGATCTTCTGCTCATCCGAGAAATCTCTGACGCAATCGTAGCAGATGTCCTCGACTTGTTCCTGGGCGAGTATGTCGTCGCTGAGCTGGTACCGATCCACGACGCAGTCGCAGTGCGAAAAGAACAGGGGCGTAGATGGCACGTAGTAGTCCTTACGATCTCGCTCGTCAATGGTAGGTATATTTTTAGGCCTTCAAGAATCTCGGCTGTTAGCCTATTCCTTTTTGACATGTTACATACGTAGCAGAACTTACTGTCTCCCTAGTTTCTCCCTTTTCTTTCTCTGGTATTTACTGAGCTCTTTGCCGACGCAGCCTTGGAGTTCTCGCAGCTCATCGTCTCGGCCATTTTCATATGCGTAAGATAGCAAAGCGTCCCGTTCCGCAGGATCGACATGGAAAAACATGGGGCTGCGAAGATGAGATATGTCGAATGTCTTGAACAAGCTCTGCCATCGTTGCATCCATGTGGTGCCGGAGGCGTCGAGCGCTAGTATGTCCACTTCTTGCGTAGTTGCGGGAACATTAGATCCCGGACGTCGCGTTTCTGTCCCGGTCTTGGAGTGTTTGATCGCAGCACGGTGTTTCTTGATCCAATGGAAGCGCCGGTGCTCGTCGTCGGTAAAATTGGCTGCTGGCATGCGTTCACACAGTCGAGCTGCCACCCCCAATCCGCTGGGGCCAGCGCCAACAATGATCACATCATGAACGTGAATAAAACTGGATGTATTCTCCTCCATATTCGGTAATATTGACACATTCGTCCTTTGAATAAGAGAGATGCCTCGGTGACACGTTTCTTATACCTCCAGTCGGCTGGAGAGAGGGGCGGGAGGACCTTGATGGCAACCTTGATGGCATCTTCGGTAGAAACCTTAATGGAAACCTTGATGGCCATTTTTGAGCCATGCAAGGAGGAGGGACGCATAAATGGTGCGTGCGAGACGCTTCCACAGAAGGTGTAAGTTCCTGCTTTCCTCATCGCTTCAACAGCTTCAATAGCTTCAACGCCACCCATGGTTGAAATGACAAACTTGATGAACAAGTTCTTAGAAGCCGACAAATTGATTGTCCTCACGGTTTGTGTCTCAGCTTAGATATCTCTGGTCATCCATGATTCTCCCATCGGGGAAGGTGGACGTGTTGTGTTGCTTTTTGCTCGTGAATCTGGGTTCATTACTCATCCCGTAGGATGATGGTTTGTGCAATATGTCATTGCTGCCAGTTCTTTTTCGCCACTACAAGGGAGGCGAAGATGACGTCTAAAAGAATTGCGCAATTCTCCCCTGTATCAAACCAACTAGACGAGTTTTTACTATCATGCAGGCTTCTCTCGAGTTTAGGATCCGAAATGCTCAGCGACGTGATGGGCGACGGCAGTCTCGTCTCCTTCGAACATCCCGCATACTGGACATGTGGCAAGATTCGCAATGACTTCAGTTGTTGTCGTTCCGTGGCCGTTGCTGTTGGAGCCCTCTCCGGGGTCGACCATGTCATTTGCCGTGTCGTCGTTGGGCCTTTTTTTGCCTCTTCCCTTGCGCTTCGATGGAACGATATACACGCTCAGATCTGTCTGTTCAGAAGGGACATCGAGCGGCTCCTCGAGCCGAACATCGCGGTACCGCGGCCGTCGTCCTTGCCCTCTCGGCTCCCTGGCATCCTCTGCAGTTGGGAGTGTCAAAGGGGACGGACCAGAACTACCCGTGGAGGACGGCTGCGTGGATGAGTCATTTCCGACAGGCGAAGAAGCCATGCTTTGGACGCGGCCTATACGACCGTCCGTGAGTCGGACCTTGATGCCGCGGTGATGATCGCCTCTGGTCAGGACATTCTGCACGGTCCCCTGCACCTGGCGACCTGTGCGCTGATCAGCCTTCAAGACAATGTTGACCCGAGCACCAGGAATGACCTGATGGGTCTTCGGTATCGTCGGTACGAGATCCGGTGGCATGATGTCAGTTGCGATTTGTTGAAGGATCCGTACGTCACGTATCGCAGGTACCAGAGATGATACCGAAAATCAAGTCGGAGTATGAGGATGGATCGAGATGATCCCACTCTCGACCCATGATCCTTAAATTCCCATCATATATCCCAATTATATACTTGGTCGGATCGTGCCAATAGAAGACGAGCAGATGGCATGGGACATGTGGGGGTTATGTAAGTAGTGTATGTAATCCACGTGGAGACCCGGTAGGGAGATACGTCCGTTACAAGCATGACTGGTTCAGGTATCGTATACTTCTGTACGTGTATGTACCTAATAGGAAAGTCTTCGTGTGTCCTTGTCCAGTGTGGGCCCGCTAGATGGATGCTGGTATATTACACCGACGCACGCTAACGATGGCTCGGTCTGGTCAGAAAATAAGATTCGGATCCCGATGCGGATGCAGAGAAGGTCGTAGTACGTGCATGCATGCATGATCAGTCACCTGCAGCCGGGTGATCTCCTGCGTCTAGAGCTCGTCCCCCGTTGTAACCGATCCCAATTTCGCATACCAGGTGCTGATGATCGAACCGAAGAATCATGGAAGCCCCTGCGAGGTACTAAGTACCAAGTACTCCGTGACTGTTATGTACAACTGCCGACAGAGAGTAGGTACCAAGGTATATGCAGATATAGGGATTCGGAGAGTTGACGATGAGCGAGACACCTAGCCTGGACGGTCTCTGACCTAATTGGTCGGGCAGCGACGTCTATTTCTCTGATATACTTCGATCTAACGTACACTAAATAAGTTGTTGGGTTAGCTAAATCATGAAACCGTCTTTGCTTCGGTCCGGGTGCTCAGCGCGGGGGTCGGTTCACCCGGTTATTGGGAAGCGAGATGTCACTATCAGACGAGGCTAAACCCACATCGGCCGACCTAACCTACAATGTGTAAAGAGAAGTACCTAGTTGTATGCCCACTTACACATTACAAAGCTACATTGCTACATTACATCTAAGTAGGGTGTACTTGCCTCACACCACTATCGATGGGAAGACACGGGATTAAGAGACGAGTACTTTAGGTAGATGAGAGTGCGGGACGTATCACCACTTACAGTAGGTACACTTTCCTTTTGCTCATATACTACTAGTGGAAACCAGAAAGACCTATCACAGAGTAAATAAGTCGACGTAAGGTAGGTAGTTGTAAGAGCCAGGTATGTGTTATGTTATATGAACCTGGTAGCTGTCCCTTTCTATATACTGTACACACAGATACACACATTATCTACCCAGACATCTCCGGCTTAAAATAGTACCTAGGTTAAATGGCTAAGTTATCTAGTGTAGCTGTTGCCTCCACCCCGCAAACGAATATTAGGTAGTAGGTTACCTTGAAGCTAAATAAGTCTGCAAGGCCGAATGGCCGAAGGATCCTGAGAATCTATATTGGTTAGGAAGATTTGCTTTCCACTCCTCAACCCTCAACGTCAATACGGATACCTGCTACCTATACTTATCTGCACGTGTACCTACTTTCTAGCATGGGTAATAAGTTAGTGCCTAGCTGGCGAACGAGAATCCCAGCCATTCTACGATAGTAGGTCGTGTTAAGTGTAGTGTGGTTGTAGTGTACATGAATCCAGTCACGTCATGGACCAAATTCGCACAGACACCACACACGGACAATGACAACAACAGCTGAGCATGTTGATGGCGGGGTCTCCCTGCTTCGGAATCTCTCATATATTGAACTACCTTACCAGCTACTGCTGTCTACTATACTCTATACACTACTATCGACTATACTGGATGGCGCTGTGGTGCTGCGCTAGCCCACCGACACTTACGACTTCGTACTTATTATGTGAAGAATTACAGCTACTGTAGCGCACGTATGCAGTGCAACCTGTCATAAATGACAAACGACCGTCTGCCTTGGCAGGCGTGGTGTGTGGGTTCCAGTTGGCTGCGTGTGGGTATCGCTGCGCTGCCGTATCACCTCCACTCGGTCCCCAGTCCCTGCTTGGACGTGTCTGGACGGACGTAGTGCAGCTGGTAGTCCACCGCCTAGCATGTTTAGGCAGCGGAGCCGAACCGAAGCGGAAGCGTCTGTGTGCAGAAGAAAGTAAGGTCGTGGGCCCTTGTGCCGGGTGGGCGAGATCGACCAGTGAGGCGTGCAGCGTCTGCCGCGCCTGAGCGATTACTACCAGGTACCCGGATATTCTCTCTGCAGAGCCTTTTTGCGCTTGCTCTCAAGTGTAGTGCGCTCACTACTTTTACTTGACTTTGTCCCTTGGACGCATATAAGTCCATTTTTACTATAAATGGCCGGACTGGCCCCCCGTCGCCGAGCATGTGCGCCCTCCCCGATGAGCTATGTTATTATAATTATATGGTGCCTTGCCTCGTGCTAACATACCATGCTTTAACTCTTTCCCCTCTTTGCGAACCCTAATCTCATCTGTGCTGTCCAGGAGGCGCAAGCACGCACGCACGCAAGCAAGCAAGCAAGCACATGTGTTGTTCACCCCTAGTTGCTTTCAGGCATAATGGCACGCTCAGTAGCACGCCCCCCCGCGGATCGTCAGCCGAGGCCGCCGTACGACCCGGCCATCAAATCGGTGCTCGTGGCGCTCGGCCACGGCCCTGATCGCTACGAGGTCGAGAGGGTGCGGAAGGTCTCGGCGTCCCGGACGAGGCCGCTCGAGGATGCCCTGCTGGCCGACAAGAGCGTCCGGGTCGACCACTTCTCCATACCCGGCCCGAGGGGGAACGACATGGCGGCCTCGATCGTCAGGCCGGCGACGGCGACGACGGAGTCATCGAACGCGAAGCGATTGCGCCCCGGCATCTTCTACATACACGGCGGCGCGCTGATCTCCTGCAACCGGTTTGCGGGCCTCGACACCAGCGCCGTGTGGGCGCGGGACCTCGACGTCGTCACCATCAGCGTCGACTACGGCCTGGCGCCAGAGAACACGGGCGAGCAGCTGGCCAACGACTGCTACGCCGGCCTGCGCTGGGTCGAGGAGCACCTGGTGGACCTGGGCATCGACCCCGGTCGTCTTATCTTATATGGAACCTCCGCGGGGGGCGGCTTGGCGGCAGCCACCGCGCTCATGGCACGGGACAGGGGAGGGCCGAAGCTCGCTGGGCTGTTCCTCGAGTGCCCCATGCTCGACGACAGGAACGAGACGGTCTCGGCCCAGCAGTACACGACGGGGCCCTTCTACAACTCGACCATGAACAGGTTCGCCTGGAGCTGCCTGCTTGGCGACCGCGCCGGCACCGACGCCGTCTCCCAGTACGAGGCACCCGCCAGGGCGTCCACCCTCGAGGGCCTGCCCCCCACCTTCATCGACTGCGCCTCCGCGGAGCCGTTTCGCGACGAGATCGTCACCTTCGCCTCGCGCCTGTGGGCTGCGGGCGTCTGCGCCGAGCTCCACGTCTGGCCCGGCGGGCCCCACGGCTACGATCGAATAGCGCCGGACGCACCGATGTCGAAGCAGGCGCGCGAGGCCAGGCTATCCTGGCTTCGGCGGGTGTTTACAGGGGCCATCTAAACTCGCTCCTAATCCAACCAACCAACCAACCAACCTCGTGCCTTTTATTATTTTTTTTGTTTCAAAAACTTGAGAGTTTCTTCTTTGGGTATAAATGGATGGGAAAGGTTTCCCGTGCCTACACGCTACTTACCCTACCTACGCTGCATGGTAATTGTGGGTGTAGTAAGTAGATGGGCGCGTGGGGGAAAGGGGGGTGAGGGATGGGATGGGATGGGATGGGGGGTGGATTTCGGGGGGGCCGGCGTTCATGGTTCGTTTTTGGCAGGTAAAACAAAAACAAGTGTGTACTAACTACGGCAATGATCTGGTGTTTTATGTTATATGTTATATGGACGCGTCACTTTTTATTGGCCCCCGATTTATTCAAAGCCGGCCGGCGTTTTGTCGAAAAGTGTACAAAAATGTAGATAGAAATCGGGGTGGTTCGTCGCGAAGGAAGTGTGCTAGCACCCTGGTACAAAAAGGTCTAAAGGGCTCAACCTGGAGCATGGTGTGTTTAATGGATATATCTTAAGACAGGAGCTTGAGTCGACGATTTGTGATGCTGAAAAGTCGCCGCATTGTCTGACCAGGAATCGCTACCTACTTGCTAGGTTGGATGTCTTCGTCCTCGGAGTATTAACAATGCCCTTGTTCCGAGAGGGTCCGATTGAAAATTCCACACCGCTCAGGGACTCGAAAAATGCTGCTGTTTCAATACACATTATAATAAGCCGATAAGCGAGCTAACTGAAGAGGCGAGAGACTATGATGGCCGTTAAATAACTTAACTGGGTACCTAATAGTGATAGGTAATAGGTTATAGCTAATAGGTTAGAAAGACGTTCTATCATATTATAGATATTTTTAAATGCATATTTTCACTTCGTATTTATTTCATCTTTTGTGACAGATGCAATGACTAAGTAAGCACTATCTAGACTTGGAAAGTCAAACGATTGATTACCTGGATAAGGAATTCTGAGGGTGTGTGAGATATCTCCCAGACCGGGGTTTGTCTGCCTCGTGCTTCGCTAGGTACCTAGGTAAAGTATGTAGTTCAGAAGGGCGTCATGCCGAAGGTCTCGGGAATACTTCGCGCCGGCGTATTCTTGGTATGTCGGATTTGTAAGACGGTTTGACGCTTTGCGCACAGACAAATGATGCGCTATGCGCGATCGTCATAGCGTCGGGTAGGTAAAGAATAAAACCAAGCACCAAGCCACCCGACCGTATAGATATTGCGTATGGGAGAATGCAAGCAATTTCACGCGACACCGGTCCCATGCAAGGATCAACGCGGTCCAAGGGCTTCCCGGTGTACCTAGAGTAAAGTAGAGCAGGTCAGAGTGTAGAAAGAAGTCTAATGTCAATCTGGAAGGAGCTTGGATTTTAGGTATATTAGCAACTTCGTAGCACCAGTTCCCACGTGTGCCAAGCTTAACGGCAGTTGTTGTTGAATTACATTCAGGCCCGCCAAGGCTCAGTCTAGGATACACTATTTAGCGTAGGCATACGAAGTACAGCCTCGCATATCAATAGCTAGCACCTTAGGTGTTAAGAAAGTAAGTAGGTAAATCCTAGGAGGTGGGGGGCTATATAACTGTCGAATTTGAATTCATGTCACATGAGGTAGGTTAAGCATAATTAAGTTATCTAGTAGGTAGACTTCTACCTTAGTGGTTGTGCCTCTGGAAGAAATCTTCGACTATTT
Source organism: Nemania sp. NC0429 (assembly GCA_022578495.1). Classification (NCBI taxonomy): domain Eukaryota; kingdom Fungi; phylum Ascomycota; class Sordariomycetes; order Xylariales; family Xylariaceae; genus Nemania; species Nemania sp. NC0429. The sequence continues at coordinate 19,921 of MU392255.1, forward strand.
ACCTGCTTCCAAATATGTAAACCCACACCAGATCCTTCATCACGGTCTTACACCTCTCCGAGCTTGTTCGGAGATATTTTACGCAGACATTTCGGTCACATAGTTCGGTGATAGAGTACATATCCTAGTCGAATACCTAACCTTTTCAGGGCCATATACTTCGAACTACCTGCACCTACCGATCTAGGCAGATAGGAGATACTCACACTCGGTAACGCTACTAAAATAGCTACCTACGTCGTGCTACTGGAGATGTTCAGGTAGATGGTGGTTAGGTTCGATTCCTTCGAGCGGTAGACAGCCCTTCGCTATCTCGCTCTATCTCTTCCCATCTCGGTATTCGACCAACCGGCGATCATATTGGTTCCTTCTGGGCATCTAAGACAAGCTCATTATCATTTACGGAGCCCATATCCGAGCCATCTCCCTGTTATCCACGTGTCCGTCGGCGGGTACCTACATGTACAATTGTCTAGTGTACCTACGCTAGTGCGCGACCAGCTGTCATCGAGTGTAGTGCACATACGCTAAATTACCCAAAAGACTGCTCGCGAGATAACGCCATCCCGGAACGGGAAAAGGTACGGAAAAGGTACGGGAGAGGGCCTCTTCTCCCCCCTGGTGCTGGTCTCCGGCCCGCCGGTACTACGGTTCAACCCAAATTTCCCAGCAACTCCTGGCTCCTTATAACTAGCGCATACGACACTCCTAACCTCCCTAACCTAGTGTAGATGCCCTCTTCCTCTTACCTACCTTCTTATGCATAGCACCACTGACATCCTTCCCTGGACCTTGATGATGCTACCGACTCTCCTTGCTGGAACCCGGTAGGTTGCCTCGGTGTGCTGGGGGGCCCTTCATGCCTTCGGCCCTCCTTCCCCTTCATCGTCGATGCTTTGTCCGTGTTGACAGACTGAACCGTCTGGCGGATGACTTAGGGCGACGGGAAGCTTAGAGGAGGAGGCCTTTAATTTCCGCCATCTATTCTAGTACAACTTCAGTATCCGTACGACATCACGCCATAAACCCCCTTTGGCAGGAGACCCATTTTGCAGGCGAAAGGCATTGGGTCATGATACACTACTGGCCTCTTTTCCGAACTCCATCCAGCAAAGGTCTTCTTCATCTTCTTCGTCTTGGCCCCGGCAAGGCAATGAATGAGGGTCAACCCGCAGGATGACCACGAGAAACACGAAGAAAACAACCCACACGCCCACATCCCACATAGGCCGGCGCATCTTGGCAAAGGTTGGGTTCTGCCTCCTTTGCCTCGTCGCTATCTTCGAGCATGGGCTCCCTGTCGGTATTCGACCTTTCCTCGAGACCCGCAGGAATATTCTAGCCGTTTTCCATGCTTTTCCGTCGCCGTGGCTCCCTTTTCCGCTTTCGCCCCACGTTCCTCAGAGCCACACCAGTTTCACTGCCTTGTGCTGGAATAATCTCGTCGTCGTTTAACGTATTTGTTTATCGAGGGTATTTGTTTCTTGCAGATACTTATTTCTCGAGGGTCCTCGGAAGTCGTGATATCAACCGGGCGGAGGAGATAACTTTATAGTACACCTTGCTCATGACCGGGAACTCGGACTCGGCACTTGGCACTCAGACTCGGCCTCAGACATGAGGCACAGTATCGGATGTAATTGCGATAAGTTCGGACTCGACAATGTGGTCGCGACGGTGCGTGGATCTTCCATCACGCCCATAAAGCCATACGCCTACTCAAACTCGCGGGCACGCCACGGCGACGACGCCATCGAGTCCATACTCTCCGTCTTTATGACGCTGTTGAGAGGATACAGGTGGATGACCTCAACTTCGACTTCGTAGCAGCAGCCGCGCAACAGACCAGCCTTCGTCCTGTTAACGTCCGACGAGCAGGCTCGGAATCGCTCATCGTGTAAGCCCCCCTGTACCTATCTGTCGGCAGTAGAGTATGGCGGCTCGTCCCAAAGGCCTGCACGAACCGCCTCATTTCAAGGCATACGTCCTCGTCTCGTCTCGTAATCCTCGAATGCGCGGTCGAAGCCGAAATGCTTTGGGGTTCCGCCCGGTGTCTGTGTCGTCACGTCGTACCATCTGGCGCTTGCTCGAGATGATCAATCTGCCACTCCGTCGACTTATTGTGATATTTGCCCTCGGATGTCTCGAATTCCTGTAATGCCGCGCCGTCCTCGTTGGGCATTGGCGGCCAGGTCTAGCACATGGTGCGGATTCCTTTTGCGCGTCCTTCTATAACTCGTGAAACAAAAGGTTTTTTCTTCGTCTCTTATTCTTCTTCTTCTAGTAGCGCCTTCTTCATAGTCGCCCGCCCGCTGTATCTCTGCGCCATATACTTCTATACTACTAGTAGTTGTACGTCCGGCATCTCCAATCGCATTGATCTGATCTTGCCGGTTAAAGAGCAGGAGCGCAGTTTTGCTTCAATTTGGCTGGCATTATGGAGCCTACCTACGTAAGCCCGGTCTTCTCCTTTATATATTCAATTTTCTGCAAGTAGCTCCGTAATCCTATGCCCGCTGCCTTTGCGATCAGTACCTTAGTCTCTTCCTGTTCTCGTTCATTCGCGCGTTTTTCTGAGAGCGAGGCAAGGATGAGATTTTTTGTGGGATCGCGAGTTCTTTCCTGATTTGATCTGCGAATTTAATTTTTTTTTCGAATTTGTGCCTGCAACCTCTTTGCCTTTCACACGTGAGATTTTCTCTCTTGCTGTAGTTTCGAGACTGCCTTATAGACATTAGGTCTCTTTTCTTTTAGCTGTGGTCGGTGAACATTATCAGACTTACTAATCAGGCGATTCATTCTCCCAGTTGCTTCGGTGCCTATTTAGATGAACCTGCTGAAGGTCGATCAAATCCTCTTTGAACTCCTTGTCTCACCAATACGAGCTGCTCTTCTACCGCTGGAGCGAAACGGACTGCTGGACTGCTGGACTGCTGGACTATTTTTTGTTTGCTCATGCTTAAGTATTAGGTAAGGTTTTAGACCCTCCTAAGCTTCCGCTGCCTGCTGTCCGTGTTTCTGGTCATGCATTTCTCGAATGAGAACCCATCCTCGTCGCACGGAATGAGCCCTTCCCTGCCCTTTTTATCCTTATTTTCTTCGATATGCTTTGTAGTTTTGGCTTCCTTATCGTTAGCCTGTTCATGTTTCGGATTTCCAAGAGACTGTGCCAGTTTCCTGCGAAGCCCTTTCCGCCTTCTCGTTTGTCGCCAGCCAGGGGCAGCCGCCGGGCAGCAGTAGCAGCAGCCTCTTGGAGCCGCCTGATATACACGTACATGTAGTACAGATTTTGAAACTTGTATCTCTCTCTCGCAGTGATTCTCTTAGCATTTTCCTTCCCTTGATGCGTTATTGATCGTTGCCCTTCCAGTTCAGTCCAGTCTCAAACCCCTTCCTACAGCTAGCTACCCTCATCCTTACTATATCGGATTTCTCCTAATCGAGCTCGTCCAGTTTCTCTTTCTCATGATGTATTCAGGTAGGCAAAGTCACGGGCCTCCATAACATGAGACAGGTGTCTCTTAAACCTAAAGCATACCTGCTCCGGGCTTCCAATGAACGCGATTGAGAAGGAGAAATGTTGATAATAATTAAGCTTGACTATCCAAGCCTAACCAGGGGAACACGCTTCTACCGCCACTCGGCGTGAGGATATAGATATCGAAGAATGCGCCCCCAATCCCGGAGCAAATTTTCGTTAGGAGAAAACTACTCTATTGTAAATATTTATCAACAATTACGCTGGTTCGATGGGCGTTGGGAATCGTAAGTAGATGATCATCTCAAGAGAAGAGGAAGTCATCCGTACATATATAGCGTAGCATATATCACGCACCATACCACCATCATTCAAAGGATCACCAGTATCTGAGAATGTGACGGTCGATCGGTAGATAGTAGTACATGGGAGTTCTATATCACGGAACGGTTTCCCCAAACTGTTCATCCAGAGAGGGGGACGCTCGGAGTAACGCCATAATGTACAGGGAATTAAATCACCAGCCTTGCGTGGTGAGCTCGCGGACTCTCGCACAGGTGGCCCTGAAGCCCTTCTTGAACCTCGCCTGCCAGCGCTCGCTCCTCAGCCTCTTCCGCTTCAGTCCCGGGCGCTCGTGGAACCTCTGCTGCCTGAAGTCCTTGCGCATCGAGTTTGCGGCGACCTGCATGGCCAGGAGCTTGAACGATCTCGCGACGTCCACGTTCGCCTTGACGTGGACGGTGCGGCCGGTGCGGGGCACCGTGCGCAGGTGGACGCGGGGGGCGATGGGCGGCATGGTCTTCGGCCCCCGGTTCGGCTGGATGTCGGCGATGTCGAGGCTGAGCACGTCGGATGCGTAGTCCAGCTGGTCCTCGTCGTCCTTCCCCCTGTCCTTCTTGTCGCCGTCCTTCTGGTCACCGAAGATGATGTCGTACGACGACCTGTTCGGCTTCTGAATGTTGATGTCGGCGATGTTGTCGGCGACCGGGCGCGTCACCCGGGAGGGACTAGACCAGTTGAAGGAGGCGTAGGACTGCTGTTGGGTCTTGGACGGCGACGTTGCAGATATGGTCGTCGGGTGCCTGGGCTCATTGGGGGCGCGCAGACTCGATGCCGTGGACAGGTGGCTCTTGCTCGAGACGGGACCTGTGACGCCCGCGACGGCGAGCTTGCGGCACGGCTGGCATCGTATCGGCGCGGCCCGGACGAGGGAGGCCGTGGTCGAACGGATGGCGGTCTGTGCAATGCGGCCGAGTTCCGCCCTGCAAAGCGTTGCGTACATATGTTAGCACGGTCGAGCTCATGATGGCATATCTGCTTATCGAGCAGGGGGCCTGTACATCTTGAGCACTGATCGAGGCGCCTACGTGGGGGAGGGCAGAGTCGAAACTCGGGCGCTTTGGTGGGATTATGAAGCTGATGCGGTCCAATTCAAAAGTTGATGAAAGATTGGAGACGCCCTTGGGTGTGTCCTTAGATCTCACTACAAGCAGTGGACCCCTCCTATGTACCTAAGTACATATAGAGGTACACACAGGTAGGTACCTACCAGGTACAGCATCTGTGCGAGCCACACCAGCCACATGGGATATTGGTAGGTGCTTAGGTACTTAGGTACTTGGAGATGGCTACCTAAGGTACCTCTAAAAGCTAGAGCGACGCGCTTGTCTGCCTTGCCTTTCGGGCAATCAATCTTCAAGTCTCCGTCGCAAAAATGTGAAGCCAGCCAACCTTTGCGATTTTCCTAATTGCATACCACCCAGCCTAATCCCATTTACCATTATTTATCCCCGCGATCACCACCATCTTTTGCAACCTACTTCATACAGACCTCGAGATCGTTCGCACGTCCTCTCTCTACAGACAACAACCGACTTTCGGCATACGCGACCCTGCTTAGTTGTTCTCCAACATGGCCTACAATCCCTATGGCGGAGGTAAGACGGCCAATGAACCGGATCAAGTTGCAAAGTGAAGATGGCTAATGGAGTCTTCGTCGTCAAGTGCCTGGCTTCGGGCCGCCGCCTACGTATAATTCCTATCCCGGTGCCAATGGGCCCCCGGGCATGTCCTCTGCACCTGGTCTTGGTGAGTATTCCCCCGTTCCTATGCCTACCTAGATCATCACCATGCTGACTATGGCGCCCAGGACCTCCACCAGGCATGTCTGCCCCGGGAATGGCGCCACCACCTGGCGTTCAGCAGCCCAGCATCATCACTCAAGCTAATCGACCCAGCGGCATGCCCTCCAACTTCCAGACACCCCCGAACATGCCCAACATCAACTTCAACGCTCCCGTAATTCGCCTCGGCACCTTGTCGGGGAAACCTTCGGCGCCTGGCCCTGGGGGTCGCAAGGATAACGAGACACCTACGTCGGCAGGTCCGAGGGCTGGTATTGGTATGGACCGAAGCCTGGACCAGGCTCGCCAGGCCATGAGGGAGAACTTGCAGTCCTTGGTGCCGCCAACCAAAGAGGAGATGCTCCGCACTATATTCGTGGATGGGGTCACTGAGGGAGTGGGTGGGAACCAAGGCATCGAGCAGATCCTGGGCACGGCAGGCAAGCTGCGACGCTGGGACCGGGCCGTAGACTCGACTGGGAAAGAACTCGAGTTTGGCTTTGCTCAGTTTGAAGACATCGAATCGCTCTGGGTTGCATCGGAGCTCTTCCGCGACGTCGATGTTCCCACCAAGAAGCAGACCCCTTCGGATACGCCGGCAGCGGACGATGAGACGTACGAGAAATTCGAAAAGTCCCAACTTCAGCTTCGGTTCGACGAGAAATCTACAAAGGTCCTGACAGAGTACAAGGAGAACAGGCCAGACGAAAGCGGCTTAGAGGCGAGGCTCGATGCCGCAAGAGGTGCGTTAAAGCAGACCATCAAAAACCTGTTCTACCCCCCGGTGAGGCCCAGTGCGGATGCCGACGGCGACATTGCCATGGGTGAGGCATCGGCACAGAACGGAGACAACGTTGAAGTGGTGAATATTCCTTTGGCGCAAGAAGATGAACTTGCCGATATCCCCGCTGAGATGCGAGAGACGGTGGCAGCCGAGATCGCCGCTTTTCGGGACCGGAGCATACAGCGGGATATGGAACGTTTGAAGCGAGAAGAAGAGCTAGAGGCAGCGGAGCGGCAGCGAAACGGTGCGTCTAGGCCTTCACGATTGGCGTCACCACCTCCATCAAGTTCGAATAATATCCCACTAGGGCCGAGAGGCGTGCCTAATGCGCCATCTGGCCCCAAAGGGCTAAAATCAGAGCTGGGCAAGGATTACAATCGATCTGTTAACTTTGTGAACGGTGGCGTTACCAATAATGGCGTGACATATAACAGAGATGATGACGATGACCCGGCGAGCGACGAGGAGCTCGAGCGACGTCGCGTCGCCAAACAGAAGGCGGAAGCCGAGAAGGCCTATCTAGATGCTGAGCGGCGTTGGCTCAACCGCGAAAAGTCACGTACGGCAGCTCTGGAGCGAGAGAAGGGTCGTGATGTCACAGACGAAGAACATGCGGCTGCCAAACGAGAGGAGGCATTCCGCTGGCTACAAAACTTCGACGACGATGCGGAAGCGGCACGAAAGAAGGAAGAATACTACAAAGATCGGAGTGCATGGATGCGGGATCGCGCCGCTAAGAGAGGAAGAGAGATCGCTGCGGATGATGCCGATCGCCAAGCAGAAGAACAGGAACGGATCAAGGAGGAGGCGGAACGTGAACAGGCCCGCGGTATGGCCGATTCCTTCCTCGAGAGGCAGGCACAAGAGATGGAGCAACGACATCCCAGTCGGATCGGCCTCACGGCACCGCAACCTTTCAAGTTGTCCCTGGGAGCAGCGGCCCAGAAGGCCCAGGCACAGCGTGCGATGCCGCAGAGGAAGACAATCGCCGAGGTGGAAGGCCTCCTCGAAGATGAAGACGAGGATGCCACTACGAAACGACAGCTCGTCCCCATCAAATTCGAACCAACCGCGGCGGCCGCCATGTCCGACGAGGAGCGCGACCAGGCAGTGCGTGCCCTTGCGCAAGAGATTCCCAACGAGAAGGACGGTCTCTGGGAGTGGGACGTCAAATGGGATTACCTGGACGAGAGCGTTATCCGAGAGAAGCTTCGTCCCTTTGTGGAGAAGAAGCTGGTCGAGTATCTTGGTGTTCAAGAGCAGCTGCTCATTGAAGTCGTGGAGGAGCATCTGCGGAAGCATGGCAAGCCCGAGGAGTTGGTGGAAGAACTAGCAGAGGTACGGTACCAGATCAATTTCCCTGAATTACCACCCTTCCCCCTTCCCCCCTTTATACTATACATGCTAACCAGTGTTCACCTCAATAGGCATTGGACGACGAGGCCGAGGCTCTGGTTAAAAAGCTTTGGCGGATGGTCATATTCTTTACCGAAAGCGAGAAACGTGGACTTTCTGCATAGTGTGAGCAAGTCATGGACTGGTACTAAACGAAAAGGCAATTTGTAACAATAGATGATATGTGGTATCCTAAGCGGAAGGGGAAGACAATAGCATTTACGTATACCTTCAATTCAAAAGAAGATGCATTGGCAAGCGGACATACATCACAGTGTTCTGGGCCTAAGCAGTTTGTTTGTCTGAGACGCCTACCACCATAGTTGCTATAGTCGGCGAAGGTTACCTATAATACTCGTCAACACACCACTGAACCGCAGCCGACCACCACGGAGAGCTTGAACCGTTGGTTTTATCGGCTTCGGCATCATTACTTTACTTAAGGTTACCCTACACACAGGTAGGTATTTATCTGATCACTAAACATCTTACAGTCAGCCTAGGCTCGGGAGCCGAGGTACGTGGGGGTTGCCGGGGATCCGGGGTAATAGTGCGCCCCACTACTCCCCCATTTTCTTTGCGCGGGTCACAGGTCCTGAAGCTGTTAACCAAGGTTACCTTAACCTTTTGAGTTTCCACTCCTTCTCTTATCCATAATTGATTTGTTCCCGAGTTCCTAAACCATGTAAATTGTCTCTTCCCATTTTATTTTATAACTCTTTTAAATAAAAGCTCAGGATCATCGCTCGAGTCGAGTCGGCGAGTTGGATATATTAACTAGAGCTTGCTAGTTTCATACATCGTCGTCACCATTGGTAGCCATAGCTTCACAAGCCTTTTACACTTACACTATTCCCCAGACTTTAGGTCTGCTCTAACCTCAACGCTAAAGAGGTTGGTTGGTGTAAGACGAATTGATCCAACTACTTCTCTGACAACACCGGTTACCTTACCTGGTATATATAAGACGCCTTCACGTCATTGTCATATATTATACATTTGCTTAGACCAGTACCATGTCCGCCCCGTCAAGCTCCAAGCTCCCGCCGACGCTCGCCTCACCGCCCCCTCCGGTGCCCGACGTGATCGTGAGCTTCCCGGCGCCGCACGTGCTCCTCGCGACGCTCAACCGGCCCAAGGCTCTCAACGCGATCCCGCGCCCGCAGCACTTCGCGCTCGAGAGGCTGTGGGAGTGGTACGACGCGGAGCCGTGGCTGCGGTGCGCCGTGATCACGGGGACGGGCCGGGCCTTCTGCGCGGGGCAGGACCTCAAGGAGTGGGACGAGCTCAACAGCAACAGCAACGACAACACCGCCACTAATAACACCGCGTCATCGTCATCGTCATCGTCATCGTCGCCGCCGCGTAGGGGGCGCACGAGCATGCCGCCCGGCGGCTTCGGCGGCCTCAGCAACCGCGGCGGCGCGAAGCCCGTCATAGCCGCCGTCAACGGCATCTGCTTCGGCGGCGGCATGGAGATGGCCATCAACTGCGACCTCGTCGTCGCGGGCGCGGGGGCCACGTTCGGGCTGCCCGAGGTCACCATCGGCGTCATCGCGCTCGCGGGCGCGCTGCCGCGGCTCGTGCGCTCCGTCGGCCGCCAGCGCGCGGCCGAGATGGCGCTCGCGGGGGGGATCAGCTACTCGGCGGCCGAGATGCGCAGCTGGGGGTTGGTCAATGAGGTCGTCGAGGATGGGGGGGACGTCGTTGCTGCTGCGCTGGGGTGGGCCGCGCGCATCGCGGCTAACAGCCCCGACGCCGTCATCGTGTCGCGCGAGGGCATGAAGCTTGGCTGGGAGGGCGTCGGGCCCCAGCAGGCTACGGATCTCATCAAAGATGGTCTGTTTCGGAGGATCGAGGGCGGCGAGAACTTCGTCGAGGGCGTCAGGAGCTTCGTCGAGAGGCGGAAGCCCGTCTGGAAGGATAGTAAGTTGTAGTGTAGGCGGGATGTGGCGTGCGTGCGTGGTGAGGAGTGCTTGGCCTACCCCATCACTGGACGGGGAGACGTCGCCGACGTGGGGGCGGGTTTTGTCTTGTTTTTTTTTTTTTTTTTTGAGTAAAGGGGGCTGCTGTTGATGTACGTATAAATGAGTCTCCAGAACATATTTTCAGCCCGTGCTGGCGGTATTCACGCGTCTTATCCGGTATTATACTTCATTCGCTCGCTGCCTGTCTGTTTCGATTTCTGAGCTCGAGATCTCCAAGGGATCCTCGGCATTAGGCGTCAACCGCTGCTACAAACCATATTTCGTAATGCTTGAAATGGTCAGGGGAAATGCATGGTCGAGCTGCTGTATACTCATCTACATCATGGACGCGCTCAGAGCTTGAAGAATATAATCTTCCTCTGTGCGTGTCCGTGTGGTGATGGCAACCATATCCAAATGACGGCTTGGCATCAACAGGGGGGCTACCCGTAGAGGGCTAAGATCAAGAGCATGGGGACCTGAATTTGCTCTGTGGTGGAGGTTGGGGAAATGCGGAGGGTAACATCGCGGAGAAATTGGTGTTGGACTCCGTCTCCAGAACTTCCATCAATCACAGCCCGTCCCGGCTCGAATGCGACAATCTCTCTCGTAACCGAAGCTGAACTGGGTAAGAGAAAGGCTTGGCCGGCATCGACCATGATGCAGCAATTGACCTAGCTCTGCCATCTCACCTGAGCTCTGCTTCGTCTGATAGGTGGGAAGCGTTGCATCGCAATAGCTTCTTTCGCTTCGAGATGGAGTCGTTCCCTACAGCTCGGGACCTCTCCAGGGTCTATAGCTGGGAAGCCAAGAGACTCGGGGTAACCAAACCCCTGGGCGAAGGGCGAGAATAAAAGGTCTTGATCTGCGCCTCTCGAGTGTCTCTACCCAGCTCTCTGGCTCTCTCCCAAGAATCCATTGAGTCTTCGGTCAGTCAAGATGCGGTCTTCAACTTTCGTTGCCCTGCTCTCGGCCATCACTGGCGTGGTGGCTAGTCAATTCGAGCTCCCGGCCAACGTGCCGCGAAGCGTCGAGGAGTTTCGACAGAAACATCCCTACAAGAGTCCGGGCTGTCATAATCACCGGCGAATTGTCAAGATCCGGTCGTCGAGAAACGATCATGACGATGTGTCGGACGAGTTCAAGGCTGGCCTGAAGAAGGCGAACCACGGCGGCACCCTATACCTGCCGAAGAACCAGCTGTTCGTCATCGGCAAGCCCCTTGACCTGACCTTCCTCAACGACGTCCAAGTCCACTGGGACGGCGAAGTCAGGTTCACCAACGACACGCCGTACTGGCAAGCCAACGCCTTCAAGCACCCCTTCCAGAACAGCCTCATGTTCTGGAAATGGGGCGGCAAGGACATCAAGATCTTCGGCAAGGGCGTCCTCAACGGCAACGGCCAGCGCTGGTGGAACGAGTTCGCCGGCCTCGAGATCCTGGACCCGGACAACCAGTACCTGCGGCCGATCCTGTTCTACGCCGAGAACGCCACCAACTTCGCCATGGAGGGCATCCACGAGAAGGACTCGCCCTGCTGGACCAACTTCATCGTGACGTCCAAGGGCGTCTCCTTCACCGACGTCGTGGTCACCGCCCACTCCAACAACGCCTCGTCCCTGCCCAAGAACACCGACTTCTTCGACTCGCTCAACGTCGAGGACCTCACCGTCAAGCGGACGTGGGTCGACATCGGGGACGACTGCTTCTCCCCGAAGTCCAACGCCTCCAACATCCACGTCGACACCATGTACTGCAACGGGACGCACGGCCAGTCGATGGGCTCTCTCGGCCAATACAAGGGCGAGAAGAGCTTCGTCCAAGACGTCGTCATCGAGAATGTCTGGTTGCTCAATGGTCAACGTACGTCTTTTCCGAGTATACTTATCTATCTATCTGTGTCGTGGGGATATTGCTGACTCCAGACCACCGCAGACGGTGCCCGACTTAAGACCTGGGCCGGCCCTGACGTTGGATACGGTTTCATCGTGAGTCACACCTTCTGCTGATCTCCTTATTGAAAGAGAGATCACGGTCACTGACTGACTGAGCGTAGGACAACGTGACCTTCCGAAACTTCTACCAGGCGAACAACGAATACTCGGCCTTCATCGACTCATGCTACTTCAACGTAAGTCATCCCATTCATCCATCTCATCACCTACCTATTTTGCCTATCGATATCTACCATTTCATTCTTCACACACACCCCCTACATGCCCAAATCTCCCAAGCAAGCAAGCAAGCAAGCTGACAAGAGCCTGCAACAAAAAAAAGATCGACAGCAAGACGTGCGCGCAGTACCCCTCGCAGATGAACATCACCAACATCGTCTTCGAGAACTTCTCGGGCTACACGAGCGGCAAGTACGGGCGCGCCGTGGCGCAGCTGACGTGCTCGACGAACCCCAACGCCGTCTGCGACAACATCAAGTTCAAGAACTTCAAGGTCAAGTCCCCCTGCGGCGGCGACCCCGTCGTCATCTGCGACGGCATCAAGGGCGACATCGGCATCCCCTGCGTCAAGGCCGACAGCGCCGAGGCCCGCGCCGCCCTGGCGCAGACGTGCTCCGTCCCCCTGGCCACGATAGACCCGCCTTTCTAGAGTGCGTGCGCCCTGCCCTTGTTTTCTCGGCCTCGTGGGGGCCGAGAGGAGGCTTGCGGCGAGTAAGGCTGTTATGGTTTGTATGGGGTTATGTAATAAAATGTTTTACTTAATACAATTACAAAAGTATTCGCTTCGGATGAACTACTTGAGTCATGGTCGTTATTCACTATATGTACTTGAGTTTGGGGATGTCCCCGTTGATCAACATCCATACTGACATCGGCTTCGCAGTATTGCAATTCTGCACTTACAATATAGAGAGAAGCAGTAGACATACCCTTGCTATGCTCCGACTTCAATCAGATGATAACAGGAGGAAGACGAATGGGGGATAGACCGCTATGTGATACCCCCTCTCCCCCTTTTCAAGAAATCCGCCCTATCCAATAACGTATTTTGACATGACCCATGGATATTATCTTAGTTAGTATCATTGTCTCTAAGCGAATTCCGGGAAACACTCAAATAATATCCTTCCGGCTCTCCTGCACGTCCTCCCAGAGCCGTTCCGCCAGCAGCAGGACCCTATCCGGCAACGGCCCCTTGCGGGCGAGCGCCACGCTCTCGACAAGCTGCTCGACCCTGCTGGCGCCGAGCAGGACGGCGTCGTCGTCCGTGAGCCTGGAGTGGTGGAAGATCCAGCGGACCGCCACCTCCAACGGTGGAAGCCCCTCGGCTCTGGTCTCGGCGTCGAACCTCCTCATGCCGTCCGCAACTTCCACGCTCGCGTACATCTTCTGGAAAGATTTTCCCAGCGGGTTGTCCTCGCCCAGGCGCGTGCCCTCGTGGTTACCGTTGACGAAGTTGCCGGTTAGATAGCCGCTCGCCAACGCCCTGTTGCGCGTCGCAGTAAGCGATGTGATTAAACAAATGAAAAAAAAAAAAAAAAAAAAAAGTTATCATCCCCTCTCCCTGCGTTCTCTCCCATTTTCGGCTCTCTTCTTCCGTTCGGCGGAGAGGAGAGGAGAGGAGGGGATGGTAGGGTAGGCGGGGCTCACCAGAACGCGACGAATTTCACGCCATGACTTCGGAGGATCGGTAGCAGTTTCGTCTCCATGCCACGCGACATGACATTATACGTGCCCTGGTACCAGCTTGGCTTGGGCCATCCGTTCGCCTCGCAGAGCCGTAGCATCTCTTCGAGAACCGGAGGTGGCACGTTGGACACACCCCACTGGCGCCACGGGAAAAAAAAAACACGCCTCGTTAGCTCTGACAACGCCAGCTCGTTTTTCTTCATTCATTCATTCATTCATTAAATAAGGAGTAGGTAGATAAGAGCGTGATTTGAACTCACAGCCTTACAGGCGCCTTTGGCGATCTGCTCGGCGAAGCCTTGGATCTGCTCCGTGAGAGGCGTGGCGGGGTCCGCGCGATGGATGTAGAGTATGTTTACCTGGTGAGTTTAAGTAAATCAGCGATGGCGTGAGCGACGACCTTTTTGCCCACGACAGCTAAAAAAAAGAATGACACCGAGAATGGATAGCGACGGGTTTAATATGGCAACTAGGTAGCAAATATGCATACTCCTTCGGGTCGCTGCAGGCGCCGGAGGCTGCCCTCGACGGACCTCGCGATGGCCTCGCGCGTAAGGTCGCCGCTGCCGTCGGTCTTGGTGTCCGTGAAGACCTTGGTGTCGATGGCGAAGTCGCGGCTGACATCCCTCGCCTCGCCGAGGAGCTCCTCGGATCTCCCGGGGCGGAAAGGCGGGTACCGGGCGCCCGTGTCGAGCCGGTCGATGCCGAGGTCCTGGAGAGTCCTGAGAAGGCTCGTCACGGACTGGGCATCTTGGAATGCCGTCTTTTCCATGCCCAGCCCCGCGGTTCCGAAGATGATTTGAGGAGCCATCGTGTGGTTTCGTCACAATACCTACTGACTTGACTGGAAGTGTTGCTGTGACTCCAGAATAGACTTATTGTTACTATTGCACAAGCAGGGAAGTTCTATCTGCTAGTCTTAAGAGTCTGTCTGTAAGCTTATATAGGCCGTCTGGTCTGGCCCCACTGGCTTTGTATGGTATCTTTGGAGGCACCGCGACGTGGATGCGGTTGGATTTACATTTCCTGTGAGGGAGACAGGCGATAAGGTATCTATCTACCTGGTAATTAGATGAGATGGGATGGAGGGGTAAGGTTTGTTGTCAGATCTAAAGGCGAGTACCTTAGTTTAGTTCGATTCCTAATTAGCGGAATAAGCACTTAAATATGCCGCTCGATACATAATACATTAAATAAGTACGCAATGATAGATACGGAATTCCAAACCTAAATGCGAATGTGCGAATGTGCGAATGCCGCCAGTGAACAGAAGCAGAAGAAATAAGCGCAGCGGGACAAGACAAGAACATATATCAAAGGGCTATCTACCTATATACCATTTACCTCTCGAGGAAGTCAATCCTATCATTTACATGTAGACAGTTCGGAACTCAACAAACCAACTCACGCCAGACGAAAAAGGGGGCGACTAAATATCTGCCCATAATATCCCAAGAACAAGTAAAACAGAGGTCCAAAGCACGAGACGCCGGACTCGCGTGGGCGCCCAGATAATCTTACTCTCCCCTTTTCCCTTTTCCCTTTTCCCTTTTCTCCTTTCCCTTTTCCGAACCGATCTATCTGCCAACAAACAGCACCCCGTCACGAGAATAGGTGGTAGTCAGTCGCACACGCAACTAACTAACAGGCTAAAAAACCTCCCTACTATCTAAGCCTCACATACACCCTAGCCAACGTCTGCTTGACCGGCCTATACGGAAACCTCCGCGCCCCGCCCCCGCCCTCGTCAGCCTCGTCGAGCGCCGCGTCGACATCGGCCTCGCCGGCGACGCTCCCGCGGAACGGGGGCGGCGGGTTCGTCCAGACAGCCCTGACGGCGTCGTGGAGGCAGTCGACGTGGATCTCGCGAAAGCCGGCCTCGGCGGCGCGCCGCATCATGTGGTGCGCGACGGCTTTCACTATAACAGTCGTCGGAGTCAGTAATTCCTCTTCTGTGCAGTTTTCGCGCTCCCGAAACATAGGTACTCTCGAGACAATTTCGGGAGCTCTCACGCTACTCGAGCGGGAAGAAAATGACTCCGAAGGTAAGGTACTCACTGAAGCCGCGGCCCTCGGCGCCCGCGCGCGTCGCCGTGCCCATGCGCCGCAGCACCTGCCCCGGCGCCGTCGGCATTACCGTCTCTTCCTCCGGGCCCCGGGTGTCGTCGTCGCGCGCCGCGAGGGCCGCGTGGAAGCTCGCCGACGCAGGCAGGCAGCCCGTCACGGGGGCCACGCGCCTGTTGTCCATTGCGCAAAAGGCGTCGAAGGCGCACGCGATGCTGACGAGCGGGTTGTCCATCTGCCGCAGCAGCTCCGCCTCGTCGGCGCCGGCGTCTCCGGGGTCGAGGTACAGCCCGCCCCCCGCCGCCGCGGACTCCGGGTTGCTGAACTCGTACTCGGTGTCGAAGAGACCCAGGGACAGGCCCGAGGTTATCTGGTGCCGGATGAGGTAGTCGCTTGCCCGGTAGAGGCCGTAGAACCTCTCCGTCTTGCCCGTGGGGTAGAGGTTGCGCCAGATCGGTGACCTGAACACCTTTTTGTCACGACACGTCACGTCTTGTGTTAGCGCTGGCTGTCTTGGTATATGGTATGGTATGAGGTGGGTTGGTAGTATTTATATAGTACCTAGGATATGATTGTAGGAGAGACGGGGCTTGTTCATACAAAGCTATGTGCGAAGACGGCTTTCGCCCATTCCAGGTGTTCGAGCTCTAGCGAGCGGATCTCATACCTCGACGAGAGCTTGGCATCGCCCATGGCGCGAGATCTTATATAATGATAAGAGATGGCGTCGTTCCCGGGAAAAGGTAAAACGAAGTCTAAGTCTAAGAGGTGTGAGTGGCTCATTCATTATTCTTCTTCAGACGAATTGTGCAACAAACACTAGACAGCCATGACGATGAGGAAGGGACCTCAATCTTGGCTACGATCCTAACTTGCTTGTGGCTGAGGCTACCCCTTGCGGAACGGTTGTTGCCATCCTATCCTACAGGGTAGGTATATATATGTAATTGGATGTAGGCTGTATGTAGCCCAGACCCGGCAAGATGGATGATGCCATCTCAGCCTATCAAACGGGCCACGAGCGAAATCACGCACTAAGCGCGTAGGGATCTAGATTATTGGCTAGTCATGTAATCGTTTCTCGTCTAAGAGGTAATAGGTAGGTAGTAGTAGGCAAGGTTAAATCTCAGCCGCAATCAAACCAAACCCTTTCCCCTTCCCGCCAATCCCGATCAAGCCCCCCCCCTTTTTGACAATCAAGATGTCATGGGTACGTCACCGTCACGGCTCCCTCAGCGCCTCCTCGAGCACGGTCCTGTCCACGAGCGCCTCGAGGACGTCCCTCGACATCGCCGGCCGCCTCTCCAGGGGCGCGACGTACTGGTCCTCGCGGACCAGGACCTCGAGGATGTCCAGCGGGTTCCGCGCCGACCACCGGTGGACGGGCCACACTTTCCGGAACACGGCCGCGTCCGTCTTGACCGCCGCCGCCGCCCGCGCCACGACCTTTTCCATGTCGGTCCGGAACACGTCCTCGGCCTTGACCAGCGCGCGCACGAACGCCACGATCTCCCTGCGCTTCGCCGGGTCCGCCAGCTTCTGCGTCGTCGTGGCCAGGTTGTATATCTCGCGGTAGTCGCTCTGGTCGTCGCCGAAGATGATGGCGTCGGCCCCGATGGCGTCGGCGCCTAGCCTGTTGTAGACACACTACGGTTAATCAATGCCTACTTTACTTTACTTACTTCAATCACTTAGGGTTTCTTTTTGGGGCTTGTAGGAGTAGCAACAGCCCCCCCCAAAAAGTTCCTCTTCAGGAAAAGGGGGGGGAAATAAGAGACTTCAGAGCACACTAACTGGACGCTCGGCTCCCACAACCCGATAGCATCAATAGCACCACGCTTGAGCATGGCCGGGAACGTGTTATAGCCGCACGGCTCCCTTAGGCAAGCGTCGCCGGACACGATCCTGTAGTCCGAGGGCTTGAGCCCGACGGTCGCGAGGTACGTCTGGACGAAGTATTCCGAGGACGTCGTGGGCGAGGCCCCGATCCTCTTGCCCCTGAGGTCCTCGAGCCGGCCGATGCCCCTCTTCCTGCTCGCCACGATGCGGTAGTACACCTCGGCCGTCGTCAGGATGGTGCGGACGTTCTTGTGCGCGCCGTACTGCCGGAGGAGCTGCGTCTCCGAGTTGGTGCCCAGGTCCACGCTCGCGTCCGTCGCCAGGTTCGCGATCCCGCCGTCCACGATCGTCACCGTCCCGTTGAAGTAGTCCTCCTTCGCGATGAGCTCGGGCGTCCACTCGAGGACGTTCAGCTTGCTGGCTACTTTGAGGCACGTCGCTGGGGATATCATGAGAAGCAGCAGTGCTGCGCACCGGAATACCGACGAGGCAAACATCGTGTCCAGCGGGTTTCGAGAGCTCTGGCTGTGTCGGTTTAGAGGCGGAGGTAGGGCCCTGAGGATTGAACTAGACGGCCTCATGTCGTGACTTTTAGAGCTCCAAGCGTACCGTCCATTGCCCATCGTCTATTGCGGTCGCCTTCAGAACTCGGTCTATGGACTGAATACTCCGTCTTGACGAATAGGAAGGGGTGCTTAGAATATGCACCGTCCTCGTCTGGCTTTTACCGGCGTTATAACCGCGGAGAAATAATGTGCTTTGCTTGGAGCCCACCCCGCCCGGACCTCGAAGCGTACGACCTCGGTTCTGCATTGTTACTTGCTTGGTATTGACAAGATACTGAGTGGTCTCAACGGTGATATCCCGACAACTTGCCGATTCAACATTATCAACAATATAGCAGTCTCTCTACCTAATCGCCCCCTCCCCTGCTAGTATATACTCGTGAAGACCTGGGCTTCTCACCTCAATATTGTGCTGGAAATAACGAAGAGACCAAGAGTGCCGTGGCGTTCAGACAGCCTCGTGATTAATACCCAGCGATTACAGTCACCGGAACAAACATACTCCTATTTAATGCGATATCAACAGTGCGTTACATCCGTCCTCCGAAGATAACAGGTCCCCCAACGTAACACCCCCTAAAGCCATTCACTCCAGGAGCCATAGCCTAAAAGCCCGCATAGGTAAACGGGACCGGAAAAAGAATAATGAGACCAAGAACACACCCTCACATGCCCTTCACTTCCAGACCTCAGAGACCTATCACACACCATTATGATACGCACGGATAATGGTATCATCTATCTTGTAGGGGTAGGTGATTACGTTGTCATCGCTGCACTACTTTAACAATGCAGGCGAGCATTAGGATATGCCGTTCTCCAGTTGTGTGGGCACGATCCAATATGGTCCAGAAGACATAATGTGGCAACAGGGGGGCGAGCGAGGGCAGACCCAGATAATCAAGTCCTACGAGATGACATCGTGGGTCATGTAGGGTACAATCACATACTGTGCCGAGCATATCCATATTTTAGACAGTCACTCAATTCATCGACTATGACGCTTAGAAAAAAGAGGCGCCCCAGGGCAGCCATTTCATGGCTCGCCATGGAAGGACGCAATCGCAAGTCCTGCACATATAGTCATCCCCTCAACCTCTGACACGGCCATCCCCTCTTCATTTCCCACCAGAGACCTTGTCCAACCACTGCCTGTCTAGACCAATGAACCCTCCACCCCTCCCATGCATTTGCGCCCAGGCAAAACAGGAATACTGACCAGGCTCTCCGCGAAGGCTGGTGCGTAGAATGAGAGAGGGGTCGAATTGGCAATCGAAGTTGGTGCTGGGCCTCATCAAAGACCTTGGACGGCACATCAACATCAGACAGCGCTGGAGCCCCGTTTTATCCCCTATGCTTAACCCTCCTGGAAGAGGAAGCGTTCCGAGAGCCGTCCCGCAGTTCTAAGCAATGGGTGTGAAGCAGGCTGTAATGTGCCAAGTGACTCGGTGCCCCTGTGACTACAGCCCCACTAGAAATTATCAACAAGAATTCACCAACTAAATCGTGAACGGTCCAACGCAAAGAATTGCGATAGGCCTTGTTCAAAGTTTTAGATCAAGGTGTTGGAGAGCCGCACAGGCTACGTCGTGCCACGACGAAACGAATTATAATGTAACATGATACAAAAGTAAAAGACCAATGAAAGTAAAAGGGTCGCAAGCGAGTGTCGAGAAGATCTAAGTGTCGTTCCAGTGTTCGTCAAATTTTATCCGTCATGTTAATACGCCTGGCCGGGAACAGGCTTTCGGCCGACTTGTCCTTGAGGCGGGGGTCCCGGGGGTCCGCGGAATTGCTGGGCAGCATTGTTCGGATTCATGGGGCTAGGACCCGGAGGGCTATGTCGTCGGTTCATTCCACTGGGACTCTGTGGTCGTTGTTGACGAGGCCCTGGGGATTGAGCACGAGGTCCACCAGCTGGAGAGGCAGGACGGTTGGTATGCGGGCTCATGGGACGACCACCGGCTGGAGAGGCGGGACGGCCGGTGTGTGGGCTCATGGGTCGTCCTCCAGCAGGCGAGTAAGGACGCATATGAGCAGGAGACTGGGGTCGTCCATTCATGGGTCTCATGGGTGATTCAGGACGGTGTTGAGGGTGGCCTGGGGGGTAATTTGGCCCAGGAGCACGAGGCGGACCTCGAGGTGGACCACGTGGGCCGCTCGGGTTGACTGGAGGACCACCATTACGAGGACCCGGAGGGCCCCCAGCAGCACGAGGCTTCACGGGGCGGGTAGAGAGACAAGTCCTGGGTACAACACCCTGTCGAGAACGGTCGAGGCGAATGCACAGCGCCTAATAGCAGGTTAGTCTCCAACACACTCTTCGCGAAGCATTCTACTTACCCATCCATCGTCATACTCGTGAAGGATGCGCACAAGGTGTCCGGCTTGGAGTTCCAGCTCGTCGTCCATCGATGGCTTGAAGTCCAATTGAACCCGATGAACAGCTGTGGAGGGCGGGCCACCAGCCTCAGCAATGGCGGCAGCACTCTTCGAGGGACCAGGAGATTGACCAGGAGCGACCGAATTCACGCTGAAATCTGTACCAGTAGGGCTTGGAGGCCCGACTGCCATGGTGAGGTCAAGAGGTTCCGGGGCGTTGTTGCGCATTGAAGCTTTTCGGGTCAATGAAGTAGAAGCAGCGGCAGCGGCAGCGGCAACAGCCACGGTGCCGGCTCCGGGAGCGGAAGACGAAGTAGGAGTTGCCGGCAAGTCAGTAGTTTGAGCCATACCAACAACATGCTCAGGCGAGTCAAAGGGGTTACTGGCCGGTTCCTGAGAAGAAATTGAGGCGTTTCCGGTAGGGGAGTGAGCGCGTGCGGTATCGTTGAAAGGATTCGCAGGGTTGGCGCCGTGGGCTGTGGAGGGACGCTCCCACATACTGCCCCCTTTCTCATGCATCGGGGTCTGCTGGCTTGCGCCGGCAGCCGCAAGCATCAGTCCAGCGCCCTTGCTCGAGCGTCGCTCATTAAAGGTCGGGTTGAATTGGGTGACGGGTCGCAAGCTTAGCTGGGGCGCAACAGCGCTGGTCGGTGTAGAATGGATGGAAGCAGTGCGACCGCCAACGATGGGACCATTCGTCTTCTCGTTCTCTTGCGCACGTTGTTGCTCGAGTTGCTTTCTGCGCCTGCTGAAAAGGAAGAAGACAAGTAAAGCGACGGCTAAGAGACCACCCAATACTCCGATGGCAATGCCTGCTTGTGCGGCAGGGGTGATGCCTGAGCTGGCAGAGACCGGTGATGAACTTGGACTGGACGATGATGCAGCAGCATTGGCATCAACCGGGCCAAGTGAGCTGGCGGCACTAGTAACTGCAGGAGCGTGCGACTGATGCTTCGCTGTAGGAGTATTTGCTACCGCCAGGGTTGATTCGCCACCGAGATCAACTGATTTCGAAGGTTCCAAGGCTGACGGAACAGTCTCGGAAGCTTTATGTGTGTCGTGCTTCACAGCCGAGCTCTCCTTCGCGCCAGAGTCAGCGGCCGTTACATGGCCGCCATTGTTTGGCTTGTGCGTCGTCTCTGCGGGCACACCCACTGTTGTATAACCAACGATGGGACCATCGAAGGTTGCCGACATGGTTTTGTACACGGTCTTGTATACGGTCTCAGGGACCCTCGCTCGCAGGTCGTGTGGCCCATCTTTGAAAGGGTTCAGATCGTTTGCGACGCTCTCGACGCCCTCAACAAAATCATGCCAATGTTGGTGAACCTGCCTCAAGTGCAGGTGCCTGTGGCTCGGCATCTTCGCAGTCGTTGAAAATGAAAGTCGTCGAATATCGGCAGTTTCCTGATGCTAACGAATAATCCTCCCTCTCGATTCGGGTATTTATCGCCGCATGTATCCTCGTCACCAAGAAAAAGACGGCAATGAACAAATATTCCTCTCGCAAAGAAGCGTCAAAGACCGGCAGTGCTCTCAGGTGGTGATCGGGTATCGTGGATAAACAAACGCGTCAATAATGAACGTCTACTCGCGGATTGATTGTCGTAGATAAATCTCGAAGGCGTCAAGCGATAGTGAAGGAATTCGTGATCGGCCTGGAATCAGTCTTCGCGAGTCGAAAGGGCGCAAAGGGGAAAATGAGGGTAGGGATCCTCTGGGGGATACAGTCGGGTAGGTTGATGGTCAGAAAATAAGGAATGAATGGAACTGTACGAGGATCCGAACGAAGGAGAGCCCAACACTCTCGTGGGTGACGGGGAGAGAGAGAGAGGCGCTATTGGGAGGCAACGTGCAAAGAGAAGAGAGGTGGGAGAGACGAGAGAAAGGGAGGTGGTGGGTGGGAGGGAGCGGCCAGTGGGCGATGGTAGCGGAAGACCGTCGCCTGATTGGCTGGCGCGGCTGTGTCTAGCGGAGTCCGAAGGGATTTAGCAGCTTGACCAGGAGAGGAACGGGCAATGCCACCTCAGGTATGTGTACTTCGGTACGCACTCTATATAGGAAGGTACCGATACAACCTAAGTACATGTACACTGTACCCAACTACCATGAATCGAGCAGCGTTTCGAGGCTGTACATAGATGTACTATGAACATACGTGCCTACTTTGAGGTACCTAGTACATCTTCGAACAAGGACCTGCTGCAAGTAGGTACCTCAAGTAAATTCTCGAGATCATCTTCATCCAGATTACAATACCTCTGATCAGCTCCCTAGGTATCTCTCTTCGGACGTTGTAGTGTACATGTTAGGATTCAGCCGTGATATTATGACCATACTGACTTCTTCTAGCTACATCTACGAAGTAGGTACATTCGTAGTCGTTCCCGCTCTGGGCTGATGTCGTAAGAGATCTAAGACATCGATGTTTGTTTACAGCAGTATCTGCAAACTATTTGTTTGACCTTCAACATCTAATACCTATAGGAACCACTTTTGGTAATCAATCGTCTTATTTCATCCCTCTGCTGATACACTACAGTCAGTAATGGTCTCATTGATATCTTACACGAGGCACCTGCTTATATACTTGATATCTCTCGAAATGCTTTCTTCACGCGACTCAAATGGCCACGTCGAATCAGAGAAGCAAGGTACCTACAGCGTTGTCCCCAATTGATGTGCGCAGTCGATCTATTTCCATCTGTTTTGTCATGCAAGCAAAGCCCCACCTCATGCACTACTGCCGCATCCTCGTCTAGTCAGGTACGAAATCCGTGATGTCAGGTACCAGTCATAACTGATTGGCGGGAAAGCTACCTGCGTGGATGCAAAGAAATTTACTTGGCAGGGATTGGCAATATTCTAGCGAATTAGGGCCTAGCCTTGTAAAGCAGCCCCTTTTCAATGCATTTGGTGACGGAAACCCGCCCGCTACGAAGCACGTACATTTTGGTGATCCTCAATATACAAGTAATTGCTTTATATACCAGATATAATAGGAACTGGCGATGAATGCAAAACGGCTTCCAGTTGGTCTTTCTCTAAGTTTTCCTCAATATAATTGATCCAGCCTATCAACACCACATCTGCCTAACCGTACGCCAGCGCTATACTCCTTGTTCTCATATAATTTATCCGACGCAACTGAGAGGCACTACGGTCTGTTTGATTAGAGTCTGTAACAGACAAAGGATGTATAGTACTCACCTGCTTCGTACGACGTAACCTACTAAGGTTCTTACTGAGCTGAGTTGTCATTTTTCCCGGCGGCAGGGGTTTTCTTTTTCTTCTCTCTACCAAGATTCACCGTTCACCCCAGCCTTGTCTGTACTTTTTTGCGCCAAGAACCTTAATCTCTTGGTGAAACGCGCCATCCAGCGCCCCGCTTTAGTGTAGGTACTTCACAGTGTACTTCGTAGGCAGCATGGTTTCGGCGGAAAATGCTTGTCCATATTCGTAACCAAACACTCTGTATCACCGAGCCGCTGTCAGCTGGTATGAACGTTGCTAGTGTACACTTGACAACCCAGACATACTGTAGGTAGTGTAACGGCAAAGATGGAGGTGATAGTGTATATAGTTAACACGGACTTCGTAGTTTTGTCATGAACTCCCAAATAGAAGCCTGTTGAGTGTATGAAGAGGACGCCTAGGATATACATGTATATCGGCACTGTAAGCTCATTGGCTTATGTATTCCAGGTTGTTGAGGTGATTGGCGATCGTTATTTTGTCTCCTAGCGCTAAGGCTTTCATGCATGTGAGGACGATTAGGTTCCTACCTACGAAGTACCTAGGTACACTTATCTACAGTAATCCTCTATCAGCACCTGGGTGGTCGAGGTACCTGAGTAGGGTAGGAGACAGCCATTTGTGACATCATGGCTATAATCTTCTCCAACATGCCCTACGTACAGTAGTAATGAGCAAGTGATGTGAATGCTTGCGCGCGCGAAGCCAAGCACCGTAGTGTACGTGTTACTTCGTAGTGTATGTAGGTACTTGGTGGAAAGTATAAGTCACGTGTATGCATATATTCGTATAGTCCTCGACCAGATATAACATCTTTGCCGACAGAGCTCGTAACGCCGAGCTCGTAAGACAAGACAGCCTTGAAGATGCAACGGTTTGGCAGCTCATTCGATGTATATTAACTCTAAGTTCCCATGCTGCAGCTGAGACAGTTTGACTCCGATGCTTACGTTTATTTCTTGGAATATCATGAAAATTTCTCACAGTGATAGTGGCACGGAGAAGTGGATTGATCGAAGGTAGTGGAAATTATTGGCATTGGTAGGCTGTGGCTATGATCTATTAGGTGGCAGGAAACAAGTCCCTGGCTAAGTGCATACGCATATCTATATACACCTTCGCTCCCGGATTAATATATATTACGTTCTGTGGGCCGGGACTCATTTCTTGAGAACGAATTGCCCATTGCTCGCTGGTTCGCTAGCTAGCATGAAAATCGCGCTGCCACCGTCACGGCTGGCTATCATCTGGCGGGGGCTCTCTCGGCGGTTCGTTGTTCAAGGCCGCGAGAGCCGCTATGAGCGCCGACGTGTCCATCGTCTGGTAACTGTTCAGGAGTTCTATCCTGGAGCTTGATACCGTTGCGGCATCACGCTGGACGCTAGGATTCTATCCACGACCTATTCGACCCGGCCACTGGTTATTTGGGTGACTGTGTTGTCCATTCCTCTGAATCCTCTGGTAACTGTTCGTAACCCCATTTCTGGAGCTTGATACCGTTGCGGCATCCCGCTGGACGCTAGGATTCTATCCACGACCTCCTCGACCCGGCCACTGGTTATTTGGGTGAGTGTGTTGTCCATTCCACTGATTATTCTGTTCGCTACTCTGACCCTGCATTGCATTCTGCAGAGCCGCGATAAAGCTCGGATTGAATTGCATCCCATTCGGGCCCGGCTGACCGGAAAATTGAGGCGGGGGAGGTGGAATGAATACTTGTTGGGCAGTTTGTGGCCAAGGAAAGGGGAATTGTTGGTTGTTTGGTGGCTGGCTGTTGGGCTGAGGCGGAGGGAAGACTGGATAAGGCTGATCGGCCATCGGCATGGGATGAGCTGGCGGTGAGTTGTATTGTTGTGTAGGTGGTTGCTGGAAACCATGTGCCATTTGACCCCCTTGATTTTGGGGTCTCGGTGGTAGCGAATATCCGCCGCGCGAATTCCCGCCGCGGTTGCCACGCCCACCACGCCCACGGCCCCCTCTGCCTCGCGAGTCGCCCCGGTTTCCCCGGTATGCGCCGCCGTGACCGGAAATGCCACCTGAAGGTTCAATGCCACCGTGAGGGGGTTGGCCTTGCCCAAACCCTACTGGCCTTGCTAGCGGTCGGTAAGGACCTTCGTCGTTGTCGTCGTCGTCATCATCATCGTATTTCAACCAGTTGAAACCGGCGGACAAACCTGTAGCGGTACCATCGCTGCGTCCTCCTCGGCCAGCCGGACCGTCCCGACCTCCCCTCGCCCCTCGCTTCTTAGCTTTGAGTTGTCGCTTGTACTCTGCTTCCTTCTCGTCGTCTGAAAATTCGATTTCATCTTCGGCGACCTCCTCATCGTGCCAGTTACTTGCATCCGTCCCTTTGGTTGCTTTGAGGACTTGTGTCAACCCAAGATTTGCATGTGCCGGTGGGTAGAAGATCTTGGTTCCAGGTTGTAGCCCAAAGGACTTAATCTCTTCTTCGCTCGTAAAACCCGCCGTATATCGAGGCTCCCGCACGGCCGCGATGACATCTGCTAGGGCAGCTATGACAGTCCGGTCTTCCAGGCAGAGCACAGACCCTGTATCAAGAACCTGATACTCGCCAGTTGTTTTTGCCTTGATGACGGCAGTGTTACCGACAAAGTGTTCGATTGTACCAAGTTCAATGATCTCCATCTCGGGTTTGATCTCTACCTCGGGCCGCGGTATGATTGCTTCAGGGAGTTCATTCTTCGTTCGTACCAACCCGGAACTTACGCCCTTTTCTTTCCCGTCGCCTTCGTCGTCGGAGCCACCGTCCATTTCCATAAGTATACGAGCAGTTTCCTCGGGGCCAAGAATCTGGTAATCCTTCTCATCGTCGGAGTCTTCATCGGAGTCATCCGAACTGCTCGACTCGGACGATGATTCGTAAGGGGATGAGTCCGCCTCCCATTCTAGGTGTTCTTCTTCTACGTTGCCATCGTCATCCTCTATAAGTTCGCCGATCTGTGCTGCATTGTCGGGTTCTGGTGGAACTGGACTACTCGTTGCATCCAATGGAGCACCATCCGCATCCCTTTTTGAATCTGATAAGATCGACGTAGACTCTGGTACAGGATCTAGGCCGCCAAGGAGAGCCTCCAGCCCCGACGTGAGTGATGGTGGACTTGGCGGCTGGTCAACTACCATCCAGTCTTCCGCAGCATTAGAGCCGAAGGCTTGTGGGTTGGCACTGTCGACGATATCAGGGCGAGATCCTCTTGCAGCCACCTGACCGTTAGACACCGATGTGGACTGAATATCGCTGCTATCTTTCGCGGGCAGCCATGCGCCAAGCCCAGGAATCTGGACGCCGGACATGATTGCGTAGATGATGTACCTTCAAGGGCCGCAGTAATTTTATAGGTAGTTAATATCAACGTGGTGATGTATGCCTGTCGATTTTTGGTTGGATCGTTGACCGTAGCAAGGGCTGAACGGCTTGAGATAGTATCTTGGGAAGTGCAGGATGACGCCTGAGTTTCCAAGATTAAAGACGAACACAATTTAGGCAATCAAGAACTGACTAAGGCGGTTTCCTTGGTCTCCAGCAATAAAGTCTTTTGATTGTGCTGGTACTTGCCTGATATAAATATATGTGTATGGTCGATGCAACTTTGAGTAAGTACAGGAAGCAGAAGTCTCTACCTACAGAGTTCAATGAAAATAAAGTGGAAACTAAGACAGATCCACCAAAATGGCTTATCGATATAGAGAGTCTTTGAATTCTTTACTGTAGTTGGTTGGTTAAGGTACCTTTATACCAAGTAGGTACCAAGTCTACAGCATGCAGATACCTACCTATTTTGCACCTAGGTACCTAAGTCGCTAGGTACCTAAATAGACAAGAGTTATTGGAATATGGGATAATACAGTGCCTGGTTAGCATCTATTAAAATTGGACCATCACTTGCAGGTTCAAATAAATAGGTAGTCTACATTGTATTGGGATCAATAATTGATGTGCTGAACTTTTCTGGCTGGAACCAGGATGGAGATTGGCCATGCTTGCCAATACATGTGGGGCTCTCCCAGAGCTGGAGCTCTTCCGAGAAAGCTGAACGATAGCAGGCGATAGGAAGAAACCAAACGTCATTTTCAATTGGCCCCTCCTTGGTACCTAGCTTATACCCTCGGCCCCAGGTCATATCTTTATAGAGGACGATAGCCTCTGTCCTCATGCACCCACGATAAGGGAAATTCAAGGGAAACCACCAACAACGCATACGACCCGCAGCACTGCCTGTCTTCTCCTCGGATGACCATGGCACCTCAAGCCGCTCGTCCGCGAGAGGAATACGTCCATCCAGATGCGCAGCATGCAAAGAAGAAAAAGTATGTATCGCGCTGTCCGAGAGTGAGGCCTTGGATGGTCATGGTAGGCCGCTAATCCGCCGCATCGTCGACGTAGGGCGCCCTCACTCTTCGTTGTCCAGCCCATCACCGCTTTCTATATCTTTCTCGGGGCGAATCTCACGGCCGCACTCTTCGCGCCCATCCAAGACTGTGACGAGACCTTCAACTACTGGGAGCCCACGCACTACCTGTCCCATGGCTACGGCCTCCAGACTTGGGAGTACTCTCCGGACTATGCCATCCGAAGCTGGCTCTATGTCGCTCTCCATGCCGTCGTAGCCAATTTTCGTCGACTGCTACCTCGGCCTACCAAGGTAACTCGCCCTCTCACACTGCACTTCTATCATGCTGCGGATGTTGATTGTCTATTGCATCTTCGAAGGTTGCTGAGTTCTACTTCCTCCGATATGCATTGGCCTTCCTGTGTGCCTTTTGCCAGGTGCTCTTATACCGTGTTATCAGCTTCACGCTGAATCCTAGAATTGGACTCTTCTTCCTTATGGCTCTTGTCACGTCCCCCGGCAATTTTCATGCCAGCGCCTCTTATCTGCCCTCTAGCTTCGCCATGTATACGTCCTTCTTGGGTGCAGCTGCCTTCATGAACTGGAGAGGTGGCCTTAAGACGTCCTGGGGCATCTGGTGGTTTGCGGTCGGCGGCATTCTCGGGTGGCCCTTTGCTTCGGCGCTCTGCGCACCGTTCCTACTTGAGGAGGCTATCTTCGCCATGATAAGCGATCGCGAGCGTTTTTGGGAGGCCGCGCTGCGCCTGGGTCGTGGCGTTATCGCGGGGCTTTTACTCATGGTAAGTCAAGTGATCTTGGTTGCACACGCCTTGCCAGACTCTCACATCGTGTAGCTCGGTGACGCGACGATAAACACGTTCTTCTACCACAAATTCGAGGTTGTGTCCTGGAACATTGTCAAGTACAACATATTTTCCTCCACTGGCGGCCCGGACCTCTATGGGACGGAACCTTGGACATTTTACTTCCGCAATCTAGGCCTTAACTTCAACATCTGGTTCATCCTCGCGCTACTCTCGCTCCCCTTATTCTTACTGCAGAAAGTATTTACTGCCAAGCAGCACAGCCTTCAGTCCGGATTACGGACCATTGTGTTCCTCGCGCCGTTTTACATGTGGCTTGGCATCTTCACCTTACAGCCCCATAAGGAGGAAAGGTTCATGTACCCAGCCTACCCCTTTCTCGCTCTGAATGCGGCCTTGGCATTTCACATAGTGCTCTCGGCGTTCGGCAGCTCAGATCCAAAGACGCTCATTGGAAAGATTCCAGCGCGATTGAAGCTGCTCGTGGTCACTTCAGTTTTGCTGCTTTCCTTGGATTTGGGTCTAACACGTATTGCGGGCATTTATACAGCGTATTCAGCTCCGCTCAAACTCTACGAACCTCTTGGTGCCGGTGTTGTTGGAGAGCAAGGCATCGGTGGCCGTGGGGATAATGTTTGCTTTGGTAAAGAATGGTACCGCTTTCCCAGTTCGTACTTCCTTCCCCGCAACATGCACGCCAAGTTCATCCGGTCGGAGTTCCGTGGCTTGTTGCCTGGTGAGTTTTCAGAGGCTCGCACAGGATTTGGCTTCTTTGGCGGAACGTGGTTGCCAACGAGTGGCTTGAACGACCGGAACGAGGAAGACATGGCGAAGTATGTCGATATTAGACAGTGTTCTTTCCTGGTGGATACACAGTACCCCGAGAATACGGACCCTCTGCCACCCCTCGAACCGGACTACATCACGGATGGCGACACATGGGACGTTGTCAAGTGCGAACCGTTCCTAGATGCAAGCAAGACGCATCTATTATCGAGGGTTCTTTGGGTACCAGAGTCTGATTTGGTGCCTGAGAAGTTTAGAAGAAAGTGGGGGAGACATTGCTTGCTGCGGCGAAAGGCATAGATTTCAATATGAAACAACAATTCTCGCCCTAACATGGGGATTGGTTATGAACCTCCCCTCGCCTCGTTGCACCTGACCCCGGTAATTAACATGAAGGGGGAATGTTTTGGATAGATTGACGTTCGACCAACTATAAGGAATCCCGAATGACAGAAGGCTTTGAGGATAACAGCAGTCTCATAGTCAACCTTTAAAACCACACTCTTGACACAGAAACGATGAAAACTTATTAAAGATGAATAAAACCGCGAAGATGATGGTGAGCTCCCTGTCTTGGCCAGTTACAATCACCTCCACATTCTAATTGCCAGTAACAAGTTACGCCACACAAGAGTTCATTCATGCATATGCAGAGTCCTGCATATTTAACTCGAAAGCCGCATACGTCCTCTTCCCCGTCAACCGTAAGCTCAACCGTGTTCAATCAATGACAACAGCATTACCCCCGTCAAATGATGAGCAGCCATGTGCTGCGTTTGCCAAGAGCATGATTTAATACCAACGTTGCCAGGTTTCAGCACTGAGTAACTGATTACGTTATTTACGTGTGATTATGTCCAGGTCACTTCGCTGTCAAACTTACCTATGTATACGTCGTCGCAAGGCTTAGGACTAAATATTTCTACATCAGCCTTATTGTCGCATGCATAGCCAGGTTAGTATATTTTGCGAGTTTGCCCAGCAATTTGTTCCCTGTTTTATGCTCAACTCATGTTTGTTAGCGGCGCAAGCAGAATCCATAGGCCTCGGTAAACCAAGGATTGAATCCACGGGGTGACGACAAATCGGGCAGGAGATCTATCAAAACACCATCACTATTGGTCATCGCCATGTAACGTTGGCCTTGAAACCCCGATACTACACACCAACACCAACCCACAAATACTACTGTAGCTAGACGGAAGCACAGGGTTGGGTGATTTCTTCACAACTGTCTTCGACCCCTCGAGAGTCGAGACCACGATATCAATTGCGCTAGTTTTGGAAGGACCCCTTACTTGAGGCTACTTCTTTCTGTGGCCTTTCCTCCGTCTCGTCTTTCATGAAATCGTCCGATCGCATGTTGGAGCCCTGGCGTCTCCAATCCTGTTTTGGGTCAGCTGATAATACCAGAGTGTCATGGTGGACAGCGTTGGCCGCCCTCCGATGATGACCTGGGTGGCTGTATCCCCGTCTTGGTGATGATCGCCTTTGTCTCATCGACTATATATGTTGCTTGACGTTGCCATGACTTCATGGTATACTTGATAGCTGTGCAAACACAACACACACACACTCTCTCTCTCTCTCTCCCCATTACTGTTAGCGATTTCTATCATGAAAGGCCTTCTTCTCGCATTAGGCGCCCAGCTTGCGGTGGGGTTGCCGGCAAACACTCAGTCTGAGCACTTGTCTCATGCCAAAGATGAGGCTTTCCCAACCCTTACCCTGGCCAACATCACAAAGGCTGGAATCTCAGACATTAATGGTCGCAGCCTAGCTGGGCCGCATTTGGGGGTAGACTTCCCCGATCCTTCGATTATCTGGGGGGACGGCTCCTGGAAGACATACGGAACATCATCGAATGGCAAGAGAGTACCGGTTGCGACCTCATCTGACACCTTTTCATGGACTCTCACAGGCAACGATGCGTTGCCCAATCCCGGTCCTTGGGTGGACCAAAATGATAAGAGCATATGGGCGCCCGACGTCCAAAAGAATGTGAGTCTTAAACGACTTCGAGGCGTGTTCAATGTTTCAAATGCTGACATGATACCTAGGATGCTGGAACTTACATCAGTAAGTAATTTCTAGCGTCATCATTCTATCCTAACCTTTTTCCGAAATAAAAGAATGTCTTTTTGAGCTAGACATTTCGCCAGTGGCCTTTACGTTTTCACTAACCGCCCATTGGTTTTCACTCAAACTGGCCGTTAGGTACTGACGCAGGAGCGTTGTAGTGTATTACACGGCCCGGAGAAGCGGCGGAACACACTGCATTGGCGTCGCAACTTCCCCCACGGCCTTGGGACCTTTTACGCCGAAGAGCGCGCCCTTGATCTGCAACGACGCCGGCGGCGGCGTTATTGACGCTTCCGGATACGACGACGGCGTCGACCGCTGGATCCTATGGAAGGTCGACGGCAACAGTCTCGGCGGCGCCACGACCTGCCAGGGCGGCGCACCATCAGGCGCCTACAAGTCGACGCCCATCATGATCCAGCGCATGGCGCGGGACGCGCTCACGCTGCTCGACGGGCCTCGCAAGATCCTGGACAACGAGGGCGCGTCCAACGACGGCGTGGTGGAGGCCCCCTCCCTCTACAAGATCGGCAGCGGCAACTACATCCTGTTCTACAGCGCCCACTGCTACTCGAGCGACGACTACGACATCGAGTACGCGTTCTCGAGCACTATCGACGGCGCCTACACGAATCGCGGCATCCTCCTGCGGTCCGTGGACAACAAGGGCGTCTGGGGCCCCGGCGGGCTCGACCTCGACCCCAACGGGAAGTCGGTCGTCTTCCACGGCCGCCTGAGGGCTAACGACGGCGGCGGCGCCCGGCAGCTGTACAGCGCTGATATCGTCATCAACGGGCGGTCCCTGAGCTATTAATTAAGCGTCATCGGCGCGCTCGCGCTTATTTCTGTTTTTATTTTTAGGCTAGGTTGGGGGGTTGGCTTGAGGGCATATTTTCCACGATATGGTTTACCGTATCTAGGTAGCTGCTGAATTGACACCCTGTTTCGAGCAGTGGCATTCTCGTGCAGCCTGAGGGATTGAACTTGAGCCAAAGTGTGTCGATGAGGAGTGATCCTCCGCTAGTGATCATAATCTACGTTTTCCCTATGCTTTCGCCGTTTCATCGCGGGTCTTTCCTCTCAGCTGGAGAGACTTGGGAGCGGGCTATGGAAGTCATTCACTGATCGCCCAGATCCGCCGAATTTCGAACAGCGGTTCTTAATGATTTAATTAGATATAATTAATTATATACCATCCCAATGAGAGCGTCGCGATTGGCGCGGCTGCGCGACCAGACCTCTGGGGCCATGTGCCAAGTCCGTCCGACCATCGGCACGAGACCTGCAGATGCACGGTTAAGATAAGCTCATCACCACATGCCTTGAAAGACCCGAGCGTGTAAACGGGTACATAGTGTAGGCAGGTTAGTGAGAAATAAACCCGATTGGTCGGTAACCTTTTGTCCGGTCAGAGTATTGTAACCCGATGGGAACTTGGTCCTAGGTGTCTCCTTAAATTGGATTTGAACGCCTATGGCATTTGAGCGACGTCGGGTGTATGTACTACCTTACGCGGCGGGCTCACCCGAGGCAATTTCCATTTAGGTCGTATTTCTTATTGCCATGTGGCGCATCCAATAGCCAGCTTATCTGACTGCCTTGAATTTTGTCGATCGGCGTTGTCCTCGTGATTTGCTGTGGTCGTCGCATCCTTCCCCTCGGCCAACATCCCAGGGCGTCTGTCGCAACACAATGCAGCTGAGAATCAGTACCTAGAGCGGCGCGAATTCCGACGTCACTACTTTCGTTCTGTCATCGCGTAACCTAGGTAGGTAGTCGATCGCAGAAATGAATGTTGCGGTGATGTGCCGCCACTTACATCATAAGGTATGAGGCGAGCCCCGTTCAAATCCCTTTGTAAGAGTTGTGTTACCTGCCTACTTGCGATTGCGATTGTCCTTTACAGGCTTTGTGTCGTTTCACCGCAGGCGTCGGCTGAGATATCCCCGAAGCCAAAAAAAATCGAGTATGACTAAGTATTTACGTAAATTGTAGATTGCTGTCTCTTTGATAGTCTTCGATGTTTAGGGACTATGGGAATTATGACAATGGGATCGCAGAGTCTTGCATCCGGCCGGTTTTGTAGATACACCTCACCTCAGCCTTGTAGTCATTAATACGTTGAAATTACGGCATGGGCATCGGAAAAAGCATGATCGGCGAAATTCTCGGGGCCGAGTCTATGTTATTGAATCAGTGATATTCAGCCGTTAGGGTCAGTAGTAGAGCACAGCGTGGCTGAAATTACCGCCTGACCGATGTGTAAGCTGGGTTGATTGATTGATTGATAGTATTTAACGTCGTGAGGGGTACAGAAGTATGGACCCAACCTCCCGAGGGGTATTGCGACGTAGCTCGCTGTTCTATCTAAGTATCTAAGTACATAGCAGGTGCAGAAGCTATATTCAAGCCGTACGGCGTAGTATTTTATGACTCCGTGTCCACTCCTTCTAGGACTTCCGGGCCTTGTGGGTGCGTGTGGCGCTCGGGGGCGCATGTAGAGGGGCGCTGGGTACTTAAGCGCAAGTGTATAGCTCAACCTTCGGCGGAGGGAGCGGTGGTGGGCGTGTAAGACGCGGTGAATTCTTGACAGGGGCGCAGGTGGGGCGCAAGTTGGCTGTGCAGGTGTGGCACGGGCTTGTCGATCGAGGCGCTTTAGCGCGAAAGCTCGTCGCCCACCGATGTACGCGGTCGGTGGTCGAAGGCTTAGTTATCGGGAGGCAGTTTAACCACTTGCCTAGGTGGATTGTGTAAGCTGGGGAAGAGACGAAGGCCTTCCTATTATTCAGCTTAGTGAGAGATGCTACCGCTGAAGCGACTCGTACCTCACAGTCTACGATCCCTGATGGCCCGAATGCCTGAAGCCAATGTGAGTTCAATCAACACATGTATCCTCGTATGTGAGAATTCTTGTGAGCCGCATTGCTGCGGTTCTCTCGAAAAGGTTAACCAGCTAGTCTAGAGGCCAGCCGATCGATGACTCAGGAATAAACAGTTTATTCTACGGCCATGTTCACGAAGAGCTCTTCATTGAAGAGTACATATCAGCAGAGACAAGCAATAATCAAGCATGAATTATCTGAATAAGAGCATTGTAACATGATGCTACATATACCCAGCCGGATTGGCTCTCGTACTAAGAACATCACTGGCTCTAGATGAGCAATCAAGAGGCATCAGCGCACCTCATGATGTCCCTGCAGTAGTCGGAAGCGAGCCAGACACAGACCAGTATACCACATACTTGTAACCCTGGGCATCATAGAACGGGCTGAGCGTGACCGTCTTGCCATCCGCCGTACCCGTGAAGTCCAATCCAGAGTTGCTCTTGCGCTTCAGCGAGCTCAGCGTCAGCGTCGGGGTCTTGCTCGGAGCGCTGCTGCCGTAGTTGCCGGACAGCACGGTCGGGCCGTACGCCACGGCAGCCAGGCCCTTATTGTCGTTGGCGGCGACGAGCCTGAGACGCATCGGGAGCTTCACAGTCACGGTATCCCCCGAGTTCCAGGCGCGCGAGATAGTGGCGTACGATCCCGGCGTGGTCGCGATCGACTGCTGCTGGCCGTTCACGGAAATCGTGGCGCCTGAGGTCCAGGACGGGACACGTATCTTCATAGCCCAGGTGCCAGAACCGCTAACAGCCAATGTCGTGGTGTCGCTGACTGGGAAGGTGGTTGTCTGGGTGATAGTCACGCCACGCTGAGACCACGTCAGCTTCGAGGGGGTGAACAGGTTTACGTAGAGTGACGAGGAGTCGTAGCCGTATATCGAGTCCATCAGCTTGGTGTTGGTCTCGACCCCCGTCCCCTGGCAGCACCAGAATGAACCGTAGTCCGTAGACCACGTACCGCCACCCCATGCCGGGCCAACACCTCGGGTCCCGCCCGTGTTCAGGGGAGTGAAATAGGTAATATGCCCGTGACTATCGCTTGGGTTTTGCTGGCCGAGCAAGTGGTTTAGCAACGCGCGCTCGTAGAAATCAAAATAGTTCGCAGAGGGCTTGGTCGCCCAAAGCTCTCTGGTCAGTTTGAGCATGTTATACGTGTTGCAGCCCTCGGCGGTGTCGCTAGTCAAGTAGCCGGCGATGGCATCCGGCGCACGGAAATGCTCGGCTTGGCTGTTTCCGCCGATCGCGTAAGAGTGGTGGCCGGTGGTTATGTCCCAGGCATTTCTGGCGATGTCGAGATAGCGCGAGGTGCCGGTCTGCTTGTATTCGCGCGCCGCACCGATCCACTTGGGAACCTGGGTGTTGGCATGGAGGCCGTTGAGTTGGTCTTGGTTGGATGCCAGAGGATTGAAAACGGCCGCATGGTCGAATCGCTGTGCAACCGTCAGCCACTGGCTGTCGCCGGTCCAGTAGTAGATCTCGGCGAGTATATCGTTCATGCCGCCGAATTCTGTATTCATCACGCTCTGCATCTGGCTGGTGCTCAGTTTCGCCGTTCGCTGGTTAACCCATCCTGCTAGGGAGAGCAAGACCTTCTTGGCATTGGCGTCGCCGATATGACGCCACACGTCTATAAGACCGGCCATGGTCTTGTGAATCACATAGTACGGGACGTTGCCGTTGGTCAACTTGCCGGTTTCCAAGAGCGTGAAGTCGGACTCGGGGAAGCCGGACAGATAACCCGCGGCAAAGCCGGCGTTCCCATTGTTGGCTTGACACTTTGCCAACTCGGCCACGAAGTACGTGGCCCTGTCACGGCATGCCGTGTCCTGGAGTGTCGCCCAGCACTGAGCCCAGGCGGTGAGAAAATGACCTTGTACATGCGATCGGAAGGGGAAAGTTGGGTCATCCCATCCGCCATTTGATGATGCCCCATTCGTCGCCACCTTGTGGTTGCTCCGGAAGACGTAGAGAAGCCTTTCGGGGTCAACCCATTTGATGTAAGTGAGCGTTCGGTTTTGATTGTCCAGCCAGCGGCTGTCAGTTAACCGGATCTGGCTGAGATCAAAGAGGTACGCGGAGACTCCTGTCTCGGTACGTGCCGGTGGCACGACCACAGCTTGAACGTGAGAGAGGTTAACAATCAGACATCCTATGAGGGCAAGATAGGCGGTAAAAACGCCCCGGGAGCCACGCTGGGTTGTGAACATCCTGGCGATGGTCTCAGCAATACGCAGGAATTTCCCACGTTATGAATAATACATAGACAACAAAACTTACTCTGAGATGAGCAAGCAATCTCAGGAGACTGTAGTTCCCATCGCTTTGCAGAGGCTACTTGCAGACTGAGCAGATTTTATAATGTCCTTGGCGAACGACAGTGAAGTCTTCGGCACATAATTACCAACTAAGCATGGAGTCAAGTCGCTGTTGCCCGCGACTGATTGACGGCGGCCTATGTATTCCCACGAGTCGGTATCGACGTAGTATCAAGCCTCTCGTCAAGCAACTTGTTAGTGGGCCGACCCCCCGCATCACGGTATCGCATCGCCGTCCCGCTACTCCACAAGGAACACGGCTTTGGAAGCAGTTGAGACATCCAGGACGTGATGCGATGTGATTGGCGCGCATAACTTAGATGCGATCTGAGCCAAGACGCTGGTCGTCACTTGAGCCTGATCAGTCACCGGTCGCAACGATGTGACTGCGATACGTCAACTTCTTAGGGTGGCGCTGGTGGGTAATTCATGGAAACATATACTGCCGAATCGAAGCCCAGCCCTCAACTCTGTTTCATATGCTATGGGACGGGGTCAACGGGGCCGGTCAAGAGGGAGCAAGGAGCCTAAAATAATTTCTAGTTAGCCCGACCAGTCACCAGTCGCAACCATGTGTGAATCTATCACATCAAGCCCGTCGAAATATAGTCGCTTCTATGTCATAAGTTCTGTTGCGAGATTTTTTTTAAAAAGGGGAAAATGGGGGAATGCGTTTAATCTTTCACATGACGTTAGATCTGTTGTGTGGAGTCTGATAGAATATCGTAGATGTCCTCATAGCATAAGGTGATTTCTATGAGTGGACTTTTTGGATCGTAGTCTCATGAAGTTGGTTCGGATCTTTGAGCTTGCCCGTGAGATCGTTCTGTGCTTCAACATTTGAGCACCCACAGCTCCGACTTTCCTCTCGAGGCGATATTCGTTGTTTAACACCAATGCGTTAGCTAACGGCGTGGTCTTGACGCTAGTCAGCTCTAAGCATCGGACTCCCGAGGCCACGTTAAAAACGAAGCGCCTCATCGATTGCGCAATAGCGTCTAAAGGAATTCAATAGCGCCCAGCTCATTCGGCTCCTCCACGCGTCATGGGTCGAGGATAGGTATACTGGCTCGTTCCTTGTCCTGGCTATCTTGATTCTAGCTGGGTGATGCGTGCGAGGTTGGAACTGATCGATCGCTATTCATGGAATATGAAGGTCGGCAGACGGGCGATTGCGAAAAGATAACCGGTTCCGTGAGTGAAGCCATAACACTCCGGCACCGGTGTTAGTATAGTCAATCACCAGCTCCGCTATGAATAAGTATATAAAGGAAGGAAATATATATATATATATCTATATATGATCTCTCTCCGACTGGCTTCTCATTATTGAGCTGCCGGTCTATATAAGCTCGTCTTCCCGTATCTCAGACCCGAGCCCCGAGATCAGAGCTTCCCAGCCGCTTTCATGCCCTTCTCCCCGTCGACGAGGACACACCAGCCCTCGCGCCCGACGCCGCCCTCGCCAGCAATAACAGCGCCGGCGTAGCCGTCGGCGACCTTGCCGTGGGCGAAGCGCATGACGGCGTCGTCGAAGGTGCCGGGCTGCAGCCAGACGGCGGGGATGCCGACGCGCTTGGCCTCCTTGAGCACCTCGAGCGTCACCGGGGGCGGCGTGATGACGGACAGGGACGTCTGCGCGGGCTCCGGCAGCTCCGAGAGCGACTTCACGGCCGCGTGCTCCCCGTACGACGTCGTGATGGTCGCCGACGCCGGGTTGATGGGCGTCACGGGGAGGTTGTGCGCCTGGTACCAGACTAGGACTAGACGGATAGAAAGAAGACGAAGACGGTGGTTAGTGGAGAGTGAGTAGGAAGGAAGGTATCTTGACTCGGCGACGAGGTGGATTTATATGCATTTATGCGTGTGTATATAAATAAATAAATAAATAAATAAATAAATATATAGATATATAGATAAGAGGTATCTTACCCTTGTGCCCGAACTTGGCCGGGTTAGAGCTCGCGCCCACGACAGCGAACTGCGGGGAGGAGAAGAAGGCCCGGACGCTCGCCTCGGTCGTCATCTTCAGCATGTGGGAGAAAAAGGAATGATATCTGTTGGCGTTGATTGTTTGACGATGGCGCACTGTGACGATGGTAAAGGGCGGCGGGCTGGGAAGCTGGAATTTAACGGCTTTGCGTTGGCTAACTGCGGAATTGAGATACTGCTATGACGGGATAGATTGAATGTTGCTGGTGAGCGGGTTAAAGCGGTTCACGGTCGACGTCCGAGGCTTTAAGGATGCTCTAGAGGGGTCTTAGTGTTGGAGTTAGGAGGATTCGGAGTAATGCCGCCAGCACATGTTGGCGGGTTACCTAAGACACTTACATGAACCTTATGTCCCGATCGGAGCGTACCGATTCTTTAATTCCCGGAGCCGACGAGTGCTAGTGTATTGCGTTTTTTGAGGTCTATCTTGTTCTTCTAGGCTATTTACTGATTTTCTCACTTCCATTAGATTTTTTTAGATTTCTTATAAATTGTCGTGGTGCAGGCAAGGGATTCGAAGTTGACGGCGTCGTTTTCCCCTCACAATTCCTATTTTTTTGGTCAGCGTGTCTGTATCGAGTTTCCCAGTGTTGGAAAGGAGTACCTTGTACAAGCGTTTGTAATTCACACGCTCACCATCTCTGCAGCCAATGGCGACATTTGCGCAAGTCAACCCAAATCGCTTCCCTGCGCACCAATCACGCCGCGCGACGGGAGAATCTTATCACTAATAGATCTGCAGCCGTCCGAGCTTCAGCGCGAAAGCGTACGCTGCCTTTCGGCCAACGTACCCGCCATCGGTCTTTCAAACTGTCCTGAAATACCACCAGCTCCCGCTCTCCGGCAACGAGGCGACACTGTTGGACATCGGATGTGGACATGGGCTGATTTCGCGGGCCCTGAGCCCCCATTTCCACCGCGTCGTGGCCTCTGATCCGTCGGCGGGCATGGTAGAGCAGGCGCGCCGCATGACCGACGACGCCAAGATCACG
The DNA here is from genome assembly GCA_022578495.1 of Nemania sp. NC0429. Lineage (NCBI taxonomy): Eukaryota > Fungi > Ascomycota > Sordariomycetes > Xylariales > Xylariaceae > Nemania > Nemania sp. NC0429. Next base: position 59,646 of record MU392255.1, read on the forward strand.
TTTCAGCAAGGCCACGCCGAGAACCTGTCCGAGCTCGTGGGTCCCGCGTCCGTCGACGTGGCCGTGGCGGGCCAGGCGGCGCATTGGTTCGACCACAGCGTCGTGTGGCGGGAGCTCGCGCGCGCGGTGAAGCCCGGCGGCACCGTCGCCTACTGGGGGTACGTGGACAACGTCCTCATAGGGGCCGAGCAGGCCACAGCGATCATGGAGAAGTTCTACTACGGGTTCGGCCAGGTCGCGCCGGGGTTCGAGGGCATGGGCTCGTACTGGGAACCCGGACGCGACAAGCTGCGGGGTCTGCTGCGCTCGGTCGAGGTGCCCGCGGATCACTGGAAGGATGTCACGAGGGTGGATCACGAGCCTGGCAAGCAGGACGGCGCGGACGGGTCCTGGCTGAGGAAGAAGATGAAGCTTGGCGAGGTCGAGGCGTACACGCGCACCTTTAGCGCCTACGTCAGCTGGAAGGATGCGCATCCCGAGGTCAAGAGCCGAGCCGATGGCGGCGACGGCGATATCGTTGATGTCATGGTTAGTTCCCCTGAAGTCTTTTCTCTGGCCCCTTTTAGCAATTTTTGGTCCCATTTGCTTTCGAATTTCGCTCTCTATGATGATCACTGACTCTGGAGGTCAAACAGTGGGATCAGATGATCGATTCCGTTCCGGAATGGAAGGCTCTGGGCGAGGAGTGGAGGGAAGCCGAGGTGGTTAGTGACTGGGGGACTTATATCCTTATGGCTCGGCGGAGATAGTACTTTTAGAAGGAAGCCGCGCTTCATCTACTGAATCTACCGACGTGAATCGCTGAGTGCGATGTCTTCATGTCCTCCATCCTGCGTATATAGATTTCTCAACTACCTATAGCGAAATGCGCTGAAAGCACGATCCTTAGCCAGGAGTGCCCAGATTGCATCAGGACCATACGCTCGTACACTATTGGTTGTCAACTTGTCAGTTGTCATTGGTGGCGGCTGTTGTTGTTGTTGCTATGGCAATTATGTTAGCCCCACCAGACGCACTGCACTGAATAGGTACTTGTCGGTACTTACTTAGACCGCTAGACCGCACCAGTCAGGGGTCGTCTCATACAAGTAGTTTATTCTGCCCAACAAGATCAATTTCATCTCAGCACGTCCCTCCATTTCTCTCCTCCCATCTTATTACAACAATAATTACGCCGCTGCAAACAATTTCTCCCCTTTAAGACAGACGAACACTCTGATACTTGTACGAAGCCCGCACGAGACGTATCCTACCGAACCACCACACAACCCGACTTCACAATGGTACGTGGTCCATTTTCCGTCCCCGTCCCTGATTCGTTCTTCGGCCACACAGAGTAAACACAGCCGCCCCCCTCGCAAACCCCCTATACCCCGGTTTAGCGCGGCGTGGTTGGCTCCTGGGAAGTGCCTAGGAGCAGAGCAACCAGCCAGTGAGGAGAACAAAAGCCGCCGTGTCGTAGCAGCGACGACAGAAGGAGAAGCGCTGGAGCGAGCCTACCAGATTGCGTGATACATGGCCGCGCTCGTGTCCGATTGATCAAAATGACCGAATCCGACCCCAAATTTGCAGTCACAATCCGCATTTCTCTTGCTTGGTGTTTTATTCTCCTTTTCTTCAGCGAACAAGAAAAATAAGCCGGCATCTGATCGCAACCCACACCTTCCACGATTTCTTGGTCGCATCGACTTCTCGTTTGCTACAACATATGCCATCCACTCCATTGCGGCACAGTACAAATTTTTGAAGCAACATGGCCACTAATTACGAGAACCCCCAGGCTTCGACCAACTACAAGGAGGCTTTCTCTCTATTCGACAAGCGAGGAAATGGTCGCGTCACCCTCGACAGCCTAGGCGATCTTCTGCGTGCCTGCGGCCAGAACCCGACCCTTGCCGAGATCAGAGATCTCGAGAGAAGCGTCGGCGGAGAATGTGAGTAGTCGCCATATTTACGCTCTGCGTACGGGGTTCTGCCCGCCTCCAAAGCACGACGGGAAGAGATGCGCATCTTGCGCGGAAGAACAGAAGACTGGGAGAGGCGCGACAATCTTGAACTGGTACTGATGCGACTATTGTTTGTTCTCTACAGTTGACTTCGAGACATTCTCCAAAATCCTCAACCGACCGGGCGGATTCCGCGACCCCGGCGAGCCCGAAGAATACTGTCGTGGCTTCCAAGTTTTCGACAAGGACATGACCGGGTTCATCGGCGTCGGACAGCTGAAATATATCCTGACGAACCTGGGCGAGAAGATGACGGACGAGGAGGTCGACGAGCTGCTGAAGGCCGTCGACACGAGCTCGGGGCAGGTCAACTATACTGGTACGTACAAGGCATATTGGCCAACGTCGGAATTCTGACTTGGCGCGTTCGCCCTCACCACGTGCACGCAATGCGCGGAGTTGTAGCTGACAAGGTATTAGAGCTCGTGCGAACTATCCTGGCCAACTAGATAGGACGATGCCTTTTTCCTCTTTGAGACATTTTGTATGAAAGGGAGTTCGGCAGGATGGGAATACGCATGATTCAGATATGACACTGGCGTTTGTGCATTGTTTATACGATGTTGCTTTAAACAGTATTGGGCGAACGAGGTAGACCTCTTCTGGTCTGTCCCGGTCTGCCCTCGTCTCCGATACTTGTTGTGCATAATAGCTGATTTTTACAACGGCCGAGGGCGAGGCAAGGTCTCCTGCAACAAAAATAAAATAAACTCAAAAAACCACCGAACACCTCTCAATGTTTGTTTGAACTTCTAACTGGTAAAGGAACTGCGACTCGATTTTGACGTATACTATCCACGTGCGTCACTTTATAGACTGCCTACTTACCCCTTAGACTACACTACCACAATCATGCTAAACAGGCCAGTTGAACATGGCTCACTGAGCAACCAAGATGAGCCTACCTACCTACATGAGGGAATATGTAAGTAGATAGCATACCTACTTTACCTTGAGGAGCAGTGGAGATAAATATAGCCGCACCAGCCGTCCAGAAACTGGGATGGTCGCAAGCTACCTTCAGCATGCCCCTGTCTGATCAATTGCTAAGTTCTGCCAAGGGCTCTACAACCAGCCTATCGACGCATGGCGTTGATATACCACTCTCGCTACAGATTGTCACGGAACACAGCATCTGCATGGCCGAGTAATTTCTGCAGCACCAAGCCGCATCTCCCCTAGCAGATGCCTACCTCCAGTACCCATGTGCTGCATCAAGATCTGCTTACACGGGAATAAAAAGGTAGGTAAGGTAAGTAAGTAAGTATAGATGATATATCCGTGATACCCGTGACAAGGAAGTATTTAGGTAAGATGCCCCTGTCCGGCAGCCTTTTCGAAGCACCTGCAGAGGCATCATTGCAAGGTGCATATGTAATGATTAGCATATGTAATGATTAGCTGATGGGAGTAGGTATGAGATAAGGTAGTGTACCCCTACCTGGATAATTAGTATTTAAAACTTGTAAGTGCCTATCGTCTGCCTGCATTTTCGGTGATGCTCCCATATAATATTCCATTACCTACTTACATACGGTACCTATGGTAATCTTATCTTGCTTGCCTCATGGCCATGGGCAGTTAACTCATTGGAGGCTGCCATCGCTAAGGTTACCTTACCTCAGAACTGCCTACCCCGCAACCTCCTTCGGGTACCTACACTAAGTGATGTAGATGGTATCCGAGCTGCTGGGGCTTCTGCGGTAGGCACTCGACAAATCAAGTCGAAGGAGGTAGGTACTGTAGATACCTGCTAGATTAGGCAGACTACGTAAGCTGTCATCAGCCCTGTAGCGAACCCAGATCGCAGAGACCCTGCCTAGCCCCCTCGGCAACCTGTAGGTACATGCCCGCCATGCCCGCCCTGCCCCTCGTTACCTAATGGGTACGCATTCCTTGCCTCTTCCAGTGCTTCAGGTATCTTTAAGGTATGTTACCCGTCTCCCGCGCAACCAACTCCCCTGTCCCATCTTATCGTCTCCTTTTATTGGATGCAGGCGGCATTTCATAGTCAATTATACCGTACCTACTAAGAAGTCCCCTACTAAGTAATCTGGTTAGATAAGTGAATCTGGCGACATCGACTGCCCCGTCAAGGACCTCCCGACCCCTCCTCCTCCGCCTCCTGCTCTCTCTGGCCGTCCTCCTCTTCGCCATCCTCTTCAACCTGGCTGTTCCGCGGGCTGTCGCCCGCCTTTCCACACACTTGAACCACCTCCGTCTCAGGCCCTCACCTCCTCTATCCCCTCTCCCATCACTTGCCCGACCGCCTGTTATCAGTCGACCTCTCGTCACCGCTGCCATGGCTGCCGAAAAATACAGGAACCCTCCCCAGGCGCCGCCGACCTTTACCGGCAACAAGGAGTCCATCATCGATGACGCAAAGGCTCTTTGCGACACGACACGCTCCCTGCTTGACAAGCTGGCCGCCGAAGTCCCCGTAGAGAGGGCCAACTTCACCTCCGCCCTGGTCCCCATGATCAACGACGAGAACGAGGCCCAACTCCGTTCCCGGATCCTGGGCTTCTACCAATATGTCTCAGCCGACGCCGAGCTGCGTAATGCCTCTACCGAGGCGGAAAAGCTGATGGATGATTTTTCCATCGAGTGTAACATGCGCGAGGACATATACGCTCTCGTGGAGGCTGCTTTCCAGTCCCAGAAGACCAACGAGCCGAATCTCGACGCCGAGAGCCTACGCTTTCTCGAGAAAGAGCGCAAGGGCTATATCAGGAACGGCCTGGGTCTACCAAAAGGCCCCCAGCGAGATCGCTTCAAGGAGATCAAGAAACGCCTGAGCCAGATTGGTATTCAATTCCAAAAGACCTTGAACGAGGAGAATGGGGGCCTCTGGTTTACCAAAGAGGAGCTTGATGGTCTTCCTAATGACGTGGTTGATGGTCTCGAGAAGGGAACGGGCGAGAACGAAGGGAAAATCAGGCTCAGCTTCAAATATCCCGACCTGTTCCCGGCCCTCAAATTCGCCAAGAACCCCGAGACGCGGAGAAAAGTGTTCATTGCTAATGAGAATAAGGTGATGACTGATCTCGTCCTGGTCTTCCTTCGCGAGCGATGGTATTCTGGGGGCTAACCACAGTGGTAGTGCAACGAAAACGTCCCTCTTTTTAAGGAGGCTATCTTACTACGGGACGAGGCAGCGCGGATGTTGGGATACGCCAACCATGCCGCCTTCCGTATCGAAGATAAGATGGCGAAGGTTCCTGAAACTGTGAACACGTTCCTATCCGATCTCCGGACCAAGCTAGCCCCTGGTGGTGTAAAGGAGCAGGCCCACCTACTAGAGCTGAAGAAAAAGGATGAAGAATCAAGGGGCCTAAAATCCGATGGCAACTTTTACCTCTGGGATAATCGCTTCTACGACCGGATGATGGTCGAGCAAGAGTATAGCATCGACGAGGTGAAGATTTCCGAGTACTTTCCTCTGCAATCCACAGTTCAAGGTATGCTTGGGATTTTCGAGAAAATATTCGGTCTGGTTTTCGTCGAGCTCGACCAGGGTGAGCGACAACGGCTATCACCAACTGGCAAAGCCGAGGACATTGCATGGCACGAGGATGTCATCGTCTTCTCCGTTTGGGATGACGCGTCGGAAGGTAATGGATTCGTGGGATACCTCTATCTCGACCTGCATCCTCGCCAGGGTAAATATGGGCACGCCGCGAACTTCAACCTCCAGCCGGGCTACCTGCGAAAGGACGGATCGCGTCGATTTCCGGCTACGGCATTAGTATGCAACTTTTCGAAGCCTACGGATAAGAAACCCTCGCTGCTCAAACACGACGAGGTCGTCACCCTGTTCCACGAACTTGGTCATGGTATTCACGACTTGTCGGGTCGATGCAGGTACAGTCGCTTCCACGGCACGTCCACCGTTAGGGACTTTGTGGAGGCACCGAGTCAGATGCTCGAGAATTGGTGCTGGACTTCCAGCCAGCTCAGGTCGCTCTCCAACCACTACAAGACGGGCGAGAAGATCCCCGACGATCTGATCGAGAAGCTGATCTCAACCAAACATGTCAACGACGCCCTGTTTAACCTAAGACAGCTGCACTTCGGCATCTTTGACATGACAGTGCACTCACCGTCGAGCCATGAAGAGTTGGAGAAGCTCGACGCGAGCCAACTCTATAATGACCTACGCGCGCAGATATGTGGCCTCAAGGGCCCCGAGGTGCTCGGCGAGAAAGGGTAGGTTTCGATACAAACTCGGTGGGATGGTCCAACTACTTATTCAGGCTTGCTAACTTGGCCCAACAGCACGTGGGGGAACGGCCAGGCCACCTTCGGCCATCTCATAGGAGGGTATGATGCGGGGTACTACGGCTACTTGTCGTCGGAAGTCTACAGCGCGGACATGTTCCATACGAGCTTCAAGAAGGACCCGATGAACGGCAAGGAAGGTCGCAGATACCGCCACACGGTGCTGGAGCGCGGCGGGAGCCAGGACGAGATGGAGACGCTGAAGCAGTTCCTGGGCAGGGCGCCCAGCACCGATGCGTTCTACGCCGAGCTGGGCCTGACGGCCGCATGACTAGACAGCAGACCTCGCCTATAGGGCCCAATGGCAACGGCATTGGCATATGCATACTCGGTAGATGGCCGATCAGGCGGTGAGTGGTCCTACAGACCGAATCTGGCTTCACTTCTGTGGAGAGGGTGTGGACAAAAGTAAGGATCAAAATCATGACCGCCTGATGCACAAGTTTTGGTAGACGGGATTACTTAAGTAAGTAAGTACTTGGTAAGAAGTATGTAGGTAGTCTGCTGTCGGACGGTATCCCCTAAACCTAGAGCTCGAGTATTAGTAGCGCATTATACTCTTTTACACTCGGAAGACAATTACATGCCAACTCCTCTGCTTCTGCCTCGCTGGGAATTTCTACATTGTATAAGATTGAATATTCATGTACCGTAGGAAGTATTTATTTAAATGGAACCCTATTAGGAGTTAGTACCAGTACCTAGCGTGGACAGGTATCTAAGTATTTGTATCTATACAGTATAATTTACAGTATAAAAAGTGCCGTAGTGGCGGCCTGGGCTGGACTTCGTAGTGAAGATCTCGTGAAGTTACTTTAGATACTTGGCTGCTTGGCAGGCCCCCACCAACCCCACACCGGGGCAGAGTAAACAAGACGCGTAAAAACAGCCAATCAACGCCAGGGGTAACCTCTTTACCTCTTTACCTCTCCTACCACTTTACTTTACGACTTACATCGCCCACGTCCCTTCTAACATTCTCGCCCTCATGCTCCAACACGACTTAACACGTCCTACCTCATTCTAAGTTGGATATTTCAATTCATACTTGCTGCTTCGGATCCTTGCCCTCCTAGAGCACTGCACTTGATTGCGAGACGATATCGATTCCTTCACTACACGCCAAACCTCAGCGCCGGGCGACCCCGTCGCGCAACACCTCCCACGAAGATGGAGTCGGGCGAGATGCCTGAGATATACTACACACATGAAGGCCGGGTGGCCTCTTTCCAGCCAACCCAGCAGCCAGCGAGGCGTGGTTCCACGGCGAAAGGGAAAGCCTCGAAGATACCCTCATGGCCACATAAGCAATTAGACCCAGACACGGTGCGCACCCAGTCCACGGCGAAGGTTGCCCGATCTTGCACGCGCGCATGGGACAATGGGAATTGCTGACTTTTTGCTGCCACTGTAGTTCGCTCGCGCCGGGCTGTACTTCGCGCCGACGCCCGATTTCCCCGACAATACCGTGTGTTTCCTGTGCCACAAGAACATGGGAGGATGGGAGGAGGACGACAGCCCCTTTGTGGAGCACCTCCGGCTGTCCCCGCACTGCGGCTGGGCCATTGTCGCGGGCATCGAGACGGGCCTGGGCGACTACGCCCTGGACGACCCTACCGGCACCGCCATGACCAACGCGCGGAAGGCGACTTTTGGCGACAGGTGGCCTCATGACGGCAAGAGAGGCTGGAAATGCAAGACCAAGCAGGTACGGTCCCCTCCCTCCCTCCCTCCCTCCCTCCCTCGCCCGTTGTCTCGCATGTGATGTTGAGATTTGTTGTTGTTGTCCATCGTCCCTAACTTGGTCAATGTTGATGTAGCTCGCGGATGCTGGTTGGAAATATACGCCTACTACGGAGTCGGATGACATGGCTACCTGCACTTACTGTCAGCTGGCTCTCGATGGGTGGGAACCCAAGGATAATCCCATGTGAGTGAATGCTGATCTCTAGTCTATTCAATGCTACCTAGTGCTACTAGTGGTACTACCTTAGTGGTACTACTGCTACTACTGCTACTGCTATTACAACATTAATCTGACAAAGCCTTTCAGGGACGAACATCACCGGCGATCCCCTGAATGTCCGTTTTTCGTTCTGATGAACCAATATAAAGCCGCTGCAGCCGCAAAGAAGAAGGGTCGGGGTAAAACAGCCAGGTCCTCCAAAGCATCACGCGCTTCCACACAGTCTGTCGCAACCGTAGCATCAGACGTGACCTCGTTGCTTGAACATTCCGTGGACCCGGACGACAGCGTTCTCACTACAACATCCGTCATGACGCAAGGCGGCACAAAGCGGCCAAGGGCGAAGAAGGCCACAACTTCAAAAGGGAAGAAGTCTAGGGCTAAAAAGGAGGAGATTGTTGAGGTGCTCGAAGACCCCCCCGAGGATGCACAGCCAGAGAACCATGAGGAGCCACTGCCGGTAGAAACAGAAGTTGTTGATACCAAGCCCGCCAGAGGCCAAAAACGTAAGAGCGCTACTATCGAAGATTCGGTCCTCTCTTCGGTAGAAGCACCCGCGCCCAAGAAGAGGGCAGGGCGTGGAAATAGAATCTCCACCAAGTCTGATCACGCCATGTTCGACCCTCAACCCCCCGAGATCGAGAACGCTGTAATAGAAGCCGAGTTCAAAGCGTTGCAGGCAGAGATGGAGGCCGAGCCAGAACAGACACTGCATGTCCCTAAGAAGGGCCGCCAGGCTGGTACTCGTAAGGCATCTAAACAGACCACGAAAAAGACAAAAACAAAGGCACCCGCAGAGTCGGAAGCAGTAGTCGTGCCAAATGTGGATGAGCTAGCCGATGGCGAGGATGGAAGCATCCTGAGCAGCAGCGGCACAGTCGGCCGGGGTAGCTTTTCGACTACTTCAGCACCCGCACCCAAAAAGCGTGGCCGACCCAGCAAGCAGTCGTTGACAAGGCAAGCAGCGTCACAACCCGAACCCGCTATTCAGGCGGAGCCTATTGCTCAGCCGATCCCAGCACTAGACACTGGGGTTAAGCGTGTTGAACGTGTCGAGCTTGAGCCCGCACTCCCTATCACTCAGACAGTAGCAGCCGTGTCCAAAGTCACGAAAACAACCTTTCTCTCGCGAGACAAGTCCTTGCCACCGCCCCCTCCCGAATCTCCAGACACACAGCCACCATCAACCCCGAAAGCAATGAACCCATCCGCGCCAGCAGCCAGGCAGCAAGCAGCCCCGTCACCGTCCCAATCGCCGCAGTCCTCAGACGCGGAGAACCAACCGCCATCATCCAAGCCCTCCAACACGTCGAGGAGCGCCCGACCCGTGCTGGCAGCGCCCGTCCCCGCGACGCCGGTCCGGTCGTCGCCCTCGAGAGGTGGGGATCGGAACGTCATCGGCGGGCTTGAGAGCACCAGCGCGTGGACGGCGGTGGACATTGAGAACGTGTTCAACGAGGTGCTGCAGCATAACAACAACACGCGCTCGAGCACGCGTCTCGCGCGCGCCGGCACGGACCTCACGAGCCCCGAGAGGCGGATGACGGTCGAGGAGTGGATCCGCCACAACGCCGCGCAGGCCGAGGCGCAGCTGCGGCGCGAGTGCGAGGCCTTCGTCACGAAGTTCGAGCAGCAGGGCATCAGGGCCATTGAGGCGCTTGAGGGCATCATTGCTGAGTAGGGTTGGGGAGAACGGCACGCGTGGGAGGGGACGCACGCATTACCGTCTCGCTCGCACGTATTGCCGTCTAGATGTCCGGCAGACGCTGGAACGAGACGGCGATTTTACTTTTAAGAGATTCATTCACGTGCTAACGAGGTTCATGCTGATGAGGCGCCTGGGTTTGAAATACGAAAGGGGGACTTGGCTGCTGCGGGTCCTCGGGGTTCGTTTATTGCATGCATGCTTGGTACCTACTTACTTAGAGATTGGTCATGGGCCGGATGGAAAAAGAAGGCATGGGCATTGGCATTGGCATGGGCGCTTCATGAGATTCATGAGTGACGAATGGGAATGGTACTAGCACTGGGACTGGGACTTGCACTGGGACCGGAGAATGGGATTGGTACGTTCGTATATATACTAGGTCTAGGAAGGACTTGGGCTGGTAGCAACGTAATTGACTGACTACGGGGTTTCGTTTCGATATGCTTCGTTTCGTGGGCTGTGCTTGAGAATGAAGATGAGAGTAAGAAAGATTGAGGGGTGAGGGGAGTTCAGTGAGTGAGTGAGCACGGCTAGGATGTCGCTGGTGTCCTGGACTGGGTAAGCTCGACTCGACTGGACTGAGCTAGAACAACCTGACAATATGGGAAAAGGTATGGGAAAAGATAATTTACGAAGCTCGGGGTCTGACATGTTCAATATTGGCGGATATATATGTATATATATACTTGTTATACGGTATGGTTTCTGCCAGGGGTTTTGGGCACAGAGTGAATAAAAGACCGGCTGCAACTAGAAAGCCGTAGGGTTAAAGGGTAGTAGGGCTTAATAGATCGAATAGATAGGTAGGGGGTAGGGTAGTAGTAATCAATTAATTCCTGAATCTCTAGGATATCTAGGGGGCTCTGCCCCTTCTGTATGTATAGACAAATCGACTATGCAGCCACCCTGCAGGGTGGGTGGTGCTTTGTCACCTGACAGTTTCGTAATGAAGGGAGTGAGGGAGCGAGGGAACTAGGGAACGAGCAGAAATAGATGAGGAAGCCAATGAATTGAAGGAATCGAGGGCTGTGAGCGTAGGAAAAACGGACTAAGCACTGACTGAGTCGGTCGAGTTATCGAGAGTAGGTAGAGCAGAGTCAACGCGAGGAGAGAAGAGAAGAGCAGAGTATTATCCAAAACTCACTTGTTCTCGTCGCCATCAACGCTGTCAACGCCTAATCTAGAGTCCAATTATACTTAAATATGTTCTCCTCCCAATACTAGCCTCATCCTCACTGTACTCGCGATCACTTCCTTCTGACATAGCCAACGCCGACCCGTCGCGAACCGTCTAGCGGGGAGCATCGTCACATAGGTAAAGCATGTGTCTAGAGCAAGGGAACGCGGCGTCTCGCTGGGCGTTACCCACTTATAGCCGCAGGGATCTTCGTACTTCTATGAATCCAGTGGGACTTGGGACATACCCTCCCCTCCAGAGCGGGCTGATCGTTATTTACCATCCCGAGCAGCAGGCACCGGCACCGGCACCGGCACCGATGGCGTGATTCCAATTCCGACGGTGGATGCAGCGACGAGACCACGGCGGACAACATGCCTAGGTAGACGTACACATGCCTGGCTGCTTTGTCGTAGACATGACGAGTATACTGGTAGCGATAGGCTGCCATATTTTCTCGGCGGATAATAATGTTGTCGACGCCAACTCGCAAGGCCGGCGGGCTGGTTAGGTAGTTGGTCTGAGGCACTCGCTCACTCGCTCGTATCCTGGTAGGTAACCTTGGCGTGACTTCGTGACTTCGGCAGTTGCTGCTGCTCCATGTCTGACGGCGGAAAAGGCCAGCTCATTCCATACTTTCGTCCGTTGTATGGGGAGGGACGCTATAATCCGGGAAACCCGCGGATCTGCAGGCAGTCCCAGACACGTTTTGCGGCTCCGGCTGCGACCCGCTTCGCACGAGCTCTCAACGATCGATCCCGTTTCTCCTTGTTCGAGCTGGTCGGTCTAGATGACTGTCGATTTGTCTCGGTCCGTTAGGTACTGTGCTAGGTAGTCATTGGTCAAGTACCGAAGTTGACTGAGTCAACGATAGCTCCACAAGATATACACCTATACCATTTTCCCTTCGTATCCAAGGGGCTTCATCACCAAGACGCCGGTGCATGCCAACGTTACCGGCGCAACGTATAACTAAGGGCTGGAGCGTTCCTAGTTAGATGTCGTGCCAAACCTAATTTTTATTAATAGAAAGGAGAGTCCCGAGTCGCCATTTGTTTCGCCTCAGATTTTGAGTTTCTTCGCTCGATGGCCCAGCCAGCGGGTTCTTCGCGATGATTAGCTCGGCGGACCGAGGTGTCGCCGTGGACAGCTCCTAGGGGCTTCTTATATATCAGCTTGAGCTCTTGGTCCTGCGATATCCTGGGCACCGGGCCCCGCGGATCGCGGTGATCGCTTGATTCAAGAACCAGGCTCATCGGAAGCCAAGTGCTTGAGTGTTTGAGCCACCAGGAACAAGCCACGAGGCGAAGAATCGGGACTCGGCCTCTCGACAGGTCGATGTGGCTGAGGAAGTGATACTAGGGCGAACCATGTCTCTATTGCTGTCTTTCCCAAGAACTCTCTCGGCAGGCGGGCCTCCATTGACTTTCGTCTCTCATCTCAGACGCACTGTCTTGTGGCTGAATCGCTTTTGTTGGTATCCAATCGGGGCCAATGGATCCCGGCCACGTAGGTGGTCCACACGTCACAAGAACCGAGTACCTACATTTCTGTGTATGCCCTCATTTCCAAGAGAGGGGAGAATGCCTGATTTTAAACTTCGATGAGATGTTCCTTCGTCAACATCAATTCCCACCTTGTTTGCGCCGTTGATCAAGCGCACCCGGATTACGAAGAATAGGTTGGAATCCTCTATTTAGCTAACCTAAAAACTGTTTATATGCTTTCGTTTTTAACGTAAGGAGGTACGACTGGAGTAAAACAAAGGTTTTTTTTATTTTAAAAAATTCTTTTTGCTGCAGATTTTATAAATAATTTTTTTTATTTAAGCTTAACGTACGACACAAGCTAGTTGATAACACAAGCTAGTTGACAACATTTCTACTTTTATATGGGGCTACAGCTTAAAACAGGTGCATCGGGCCGAAAAGTAAAGCAAATTAAGTAGGGTTTTTAGAAAAAGAATTATAACTATTTAAATTATTTTATTATACTTTTTTTAGAATTTTTTCGGCTATATTTAGCCGAGAAATTTAAAGTGGGGCGTTTTTTTAAGTATTAAAATAGTTTTATATATATAAACTTATAAAATAAATTTAAAAAAAAATCGGAAAAATAAACGGTAACTAGATTTAAAATTAGCGTACTTTTATATACTAAAAAAGTACCCCACTTATTTTATAGCTGCTTACTAAGTATTTTTTAAAATTTAATTAAAAGTTTTAAAATATTTAAATTTATAAAAATTTTAATAAAGTTAATAATAAAGCTAAAATTAAAAACTTGGCGAATTTATATATATAAAGTGTATAAAGTCTATATAAAATTTAAATACAGTTTATCCGGAGATATTTCGGCATTAAATTTACCATGTAAATATTAAATATTAAAGTATATATTTAAATAAAATAGGGCCGGAATATCTCCGGATAAACTGTACCTAAATTTTATATAGATTTTATACACTTTATATATATAAATTCGCCGAGTTTTTAATTTTAGCTTTATTATTAACTTTATTAGAGTTTTTATAAATTTAAATATTTTAAAACTTTTAATTAAATTTTAAAAAATATTTAATAAGCAGCTATAAAATAAGTGGGGTACTTTTTTAGTATATAAAAGTACGCTAATTTTAGATCTAGTAACCGTTTATTTTTCCGATTTTTTTCCGAATTTATTTTATAAGTTTATATATATAAAATTACTTTAATATTTAAAAAACGCCTTACTTTAAATTTCTTAGCTAAATATAGCCGGAAAAATTCTAGAAAAAGTATAATAAAATAATTTAAATAGTTATAATTTTTTTTTTAAAAACCTTATTTAATTTGCTTTATTTTTTAGCCCGATGCACCTGTTTTAAGCTGTAGCCCTATATAAAAAAGGAAATATTGTTAACTAGCTTATATTATTAATTAGCTTGTGTCGTACGTTAGTTATTATTATCTATTTAAAAAATAAAAATTTATATTAAAAAGGTAAATTAATAAGTGCAGTCACAGTAATAATAATTAAATTAGTAAAACAAAAAATGTTTTATTAAAAAAAAAGGTAAAAAATCTACTAAGCTAAAATTTTAGCTATGTATATACGCGCTAATACGCTTATTTAATTTATAGCTAGCTAGCAGCTGCTAGTCTAATAAATAGTTACTGCTCTATTTATTAGTGGCACCTATAACTATTTATAACTTTTAAAAGTTTTTATTAAAATGCCGGAAAATAAAAAAAAAGCTATTACTTTTAATAGCTTTACATTTATTAAATATAAATATAAATCTACTAATCTTTTAATTATTAATAATTCCGCAGACTACGCCGGCCCACCAAAATAGGCTTTTTTACAGCTCTTTCACTTATCGCCTTATATAGTCGTCCATAACGCTTACCTTTAGCGGTTTTAATTTTAGCTAGTGCGTCTTTTTTCTAAGCTTTAAAAAATAACTCAGGTCTAAGTCTATAACAGCCCTAGTATTTTTTAATTAATTTTTAAAAGTAGCGCAAATAATTTTCAAAATGCTATTAATTATGCTTATAGCCCTAACCTTTTTATTTAATTAGATATTTAAAACTATTTTTTTTATAATTAAGTTTATAGCACAAAATAATTTCCACTTTATAAACCTTACCGTCGATATTATTATTATTATTAAAATATTAATCGGCCTTAATAGGTCCTAGCAAAAAAGCCGTTTATTTAAAAAAATTAAGGTCGCTTTTTATTAGCTTTAATTAAGCTATAAAAACTATTAAGTATATACAATAATATAAAAAAAAGTCTAATTTATAAGCTAAATTGCCGATTTTATAAATAATTATTTAAAGTTTAGCTTGTTATTATAAATATTTATAAAAAAGCCTATTTAATAAATAATATCCGTTATATAATTATAAAAGCACTTTATTTTTAAGCTAAAATTCTAACATTCGGTATTTGCCGTTATAGTATTGCTTAGCTTAAGCTGCAGCAAAGTTTATAGCTAAGTTAACATTTTAATAAAAATAATTATATAAAGCTTACACTTTTTATAAAAACTTATTTTTATAAGTTTTAATAATAATATTTAATAAACCGAAAAGTCGATAGCTAAATAACTGTTTATATAAAGTTAACTATATTATTTAGTTTTTTATTATATTTAAGTTTTATTATAAAATAAAAACTATTTTAAGCTAATTAAACTTAAAATTTTTAAAGTTATAAAAATAAAAAATAATTTTTATAATTTAATTTTTATATTTAAATAAACTGTTTTTTTATAAATAATATGCTATAATTATTAATAACTTTATTTTTATAGCTTTTTAAATATTTTTTTATAAATTAAAAGTAAATTTTTTATTTTAATTAAAAATTATTTTATAAAAAATTCCTTAGTTGCTAATTAATAACTATTTAATTAGAACTATAGCTTATTTATTCGCAGTATATTTTTTATTATTTAATATAAATAATAACCGTTTTAAAATAAAATATAATATTATTATTATATAATTATAAATTTTATAATATTTTTTTTTATTAGTTATTATAAAATATTTTTAAATTTAGTTAAAAGTAAAAAAAAAATAAAATTAATTATAATTATTTATATTAGCAGCGTATGCTTAAGTCGAATTAGTCGAAAGCTTTTAACAAGCTTTGCTTAGTCAGTATAATTAAATTTATAATTTAAATAGCATTTAATATATTTTTTTATAAGCTATGCTTTATAATATATTAAATAAGGTTCTAGGTTATATATTATATAGTTAGGGCCAGCGTAGTGTTTTTTATTATATACTGCCGTAAGAACTTTTTTAACTATGCTATACAGTATATAAAGTCGCTTAATTTTAGTGTATATATTATAAATTAATTTGTTAATAATATAAAAAAAGTGCTTAAGTTTAAAAAAAAAGACGACGTTTTTATTATTGCTATAGTATTTATTAAACAACAGTTTATTTAATATTTTATTATATTATATGTTAGCTTTATATACGAGCTTAAAATTATGCTTTTAATTTTTATTTATAATAGCTTTGCTAGAGTATTTAATAACGTTTTATATAGAGTTTAGGACTATAGGCTTATTAAAGCGCTATAATTTATTCGCGCTATTAGTGGCGTTTTATACCGTTTTTAGTCGACTAAGTGTATTAGGTACGTAGTTAAAACGACTAAATAAATAGTATATTTATAAACTATATTAGGATAAATATATAAAAAAATTAACTAACTAATAATTAGCATAGTTAGTAGCAGAGGTATTTAAGTTAGTTTAATTTATTATTTTTTTAATGGCGGAATAATTAGTTAATATAATTATTTATTATTTATTAAAATAAATTATAATGTAAAGCTTTTTAACTGCTTAGACTAAATACGCCACTTTTAATTTAAATAAACTATATTAAATCTTTGCGCTAAATAACCATTTATTAAAATATAGTATAGGCCGGACTTTAGTTATAAAAATAGTAGCGCTAAAACTTTATTTATACTTTTTTTTTATATAAAATAACATTATATTAAATTTTCGCTTTTAAAATCTGTCAATTTAAAAAAAAAAAGCTTATCGGGGTTATAATAATATATAATGGTTTTTTAATAAATAGCTTTTTATACCGCTTTAAAAAATGCTAACTTAGCAGTAGTAAAAAAGTAGAAAGTAGATTAAATATAGTGCTTTTAACGACTAGGATTGCTGTTAATTATTTTATCGTCTTATTGCTTTTTAGCGAAAAATGCCGTTTTTTGCTTTTATAAAAGCTTTATAAGTTAAGCATAGTATAATAAAAAGCTATATAAAAATCCGCTCGCTTTTAAATAATTTTTAAAAGCTTTAAGCAAATTTAAAAAAGCGAGCTATTTAAAAGCTTATATTTTTTTAGCTGTAGTTAATATGCCGAGTTTATCGATATAAAAGCTTAATAGTTTTATAAAAAAATAGCTAATAAACGATTTTTTTAAAAATATGGCGATATTTTTTAATTAAAATAATTTAAAAATAGTGTTTAAATAGGTTATATATTTTTTAAAAGTGTCGGAATAAATAATTATATTATTAATAAATATATAATAATAATGCGAGTAATTATAAAAAAGCTGATCTATATATTTTTAAATATATGTAAGCAAATTATAAAAGCTTATTAAAGTTATATTAAATTTTTCGATTTTATAAAAGCTAATAACTGTAAATTTATTTTAATAAGCAGGATATACTTTAAACTAATAAAAAAATTTAGTTATATTTATAATAATAATATATTTTTTTTTAGCAAGCTTTTAATAACTTTACGTTATAAAGGTAAAAGGTAACTGTTTAGTATTGCTACTTTATTAAAGGTATGTAAATTTACTACTACTTAGCTTTTGTTTATACTGTGTATTTTGCACCAGGCGATAAAAATAAGGTATATAAATAAAGTCGCTTTATTTATTTAAATTATGCGGCTTTTATTATAAAAAGCGTTATAAATAATATTAAGCATTTTTATATTATAGCGATTAAAAAAGTATAAATAAATATTTAGCTTGGCATTTTATTAATTATTAATAAATAAAACTTTTAACTGTTTTTTTTTAAATATATCGATTTTTTTACGGTTAGTTTATATATTATATAATTAAACGATTTTGGCAAGCTTAGCTATTTTTAACGCTTTTTTAAAATAAATATATATTTTATTTTTAATAATTTGTTTAAAAAAATTGGTAGGCTTTTTAATACTAAAATTAGTAAAAAAATTAGCGATTTTAAATAAACTATTTAGTATTAGTGTGTATGCTTTAACGTATGGCTAGTTGCTAAAGTTTGTAATTATATTAAATATAGCGTCGATGAGGGGAGTATTTTTAAAGGGTGCTTATAAAGGCGTAAAAACGGCCGCGCTCGCATGGGTATATGTTTTTTTTATACCGTCGGTTATAAAGGTTATAATAATAAATAGCTAAGAACTAGCGATTTTGTTTATAGTTTTTAATAATATGTTAGGTATGCTATCTATGGCTAGAGCGGTAATAATAAGCGATATATTGAATTTAGCATTTATTAGCATTATCGATTTATTAATAGTAAATAAGCTAATTAGCTGTTTTAAAGGCTGGGTAAATAATATAGCGGCAAAGGCTAAAGTTTTTAAACTTTTTTTTTATAAGCTGATATATATACTGCTGTCGCAATTTTTTTATATTTATTTTAGCTTTATATTTTTTTTAATTTTAATAAAAATATTTGCATTATTAATAATAAGCATAACTTTCGGGGTATATATATTAACTAAAGTATTTATTAAATTTTTATAGTTAGCTATAAAATAAAAATTGCGATTATTAAGCAAAGGCTTATATTTTATTTAAAAGTATACGCTTTTTTTATTTTAAAAAGTAATATTTTTTTTATTAATTATTTTATAAATATATTTTAAACTGTGTACAGTAATTTTTATTAATATTATAAAATTATTTAGATTTTTAAATATAATTGTTTTACTGCTATAATTAATAACTAAATTATGCGGTTATAAAAAGTTATTATTAATAAGCATGCCGGGCTAAAAATAGTTTTTAATAACTTATTTTTTTTTTTGTGCTTAACAATATAAAGTTAGCTTTATCTGTTTATGCTTTATATATAAAAAGTAAAGGTGGCTTATTTTATAAAAGTAATAAAGATATTACTAATAGTAGTTACCGTTTTATTCCGTTTTTTTATCGTATATTTTAAAGTATTTAAATGCAACCGTCTGATTATAGTTTTGTTTGTACTAAAATTAGCACAGACTTTGACGTTTTTAGTATTAAGGGCTGGACAGGCTTTAAAATGCAAATATGTATAGCTAAAATATAAAGTTTTATTAATTTTATTAGCACTAGATATTTTAATTATAAGCATTTTAAAATCGGAAACCTCGCTTTTAGCATTTTATAAAAATTTTTTATAATTAATAATTTTATAGGCGTTAGGCTTTTTTTTATAAAATACGAGATTATAATTTAATATTTTTTTAAGCTTTTAAATTATATTTTTTTTAGCGGCAGTATATTTATATAAGTGTTAAAACAATAGATTATATAAAAAAAGCTTTTAAATGCAATAGCTATAAGTACGACAGGCCGGATTTACTAAAAACGGTATGCTAATTTGTTTTAGCTGTACGCTAAAGCGGCAGGTTTTTTAGTGCAAATAAAAAATAGCTAAAAACTTATAGTAGTTATAATATTGGTAATAAGTTAAAGCAGTATTTAAATAATAAAAAGACTGCATTTTTTAATAATTGTTCGTTTTAAAAATTTATTTATTATTTATAATATTGCTACTAAAGAACTGCATAAAGTGTATTCGATTATAATTATTATTATAATTATTATTGCAACGGTTTTAATTATTATTTTAGCAATTATAGCTACTGTTCTGTCGATTATAACTGCTATTGCGGCGGTTTTAACTATTATTATAACAATTTTTATCGTTATAACGATCTCGACTGCTGTTATAACAATTACGATTAAATTTATATCGTTAGTCGTCGCAGCTTTTATTTTAATTATAGTTCTAGTTTTAGTTATAATTATAACTAAAATTATATTATCGATCGTTACTTTTATTTTATTATAAATTATTAAAACGCTTATTTTAATTTCGATTATAATTATTTTAATTATAGTTATAATTATTATAATTTAAAAAACGGTATAATAAAAAATTATTGATTTTAAAATAATTAAAGCAAGGCTTAACGTTAAAATAGTGTTGCTTAGCTTTATATTTTAGCTTATAGCAAGCTTTTTCGATTTTTTTTATATATTTTTTAAAGATTTTCTTTTTTTTAAACGGTTAAACAAAGTCAATAATAGCTTTATTTTATTAGTTGCGGATATTTTATATAACGTTAATCTAGTTGCTATTATTTTTTTTTAGTGTTTTATTAGCTCGGGCATAATATAACTTTTATAAAATATATTATAAAAAGGTGTTACGGTTTTTAATAATATTATAAAATAAGAAAATTTTATTAAAAAACTTTTAAATTGCGCGACTAATATATATTTTAAAGCAATTTTTAAACTTTAAAAAAATTTTATTTAGCTTAGCTTTTTATATAATACGACGTTTATTTGCACTAATCTTATTATTTTACCACAGCAGCGCTAATTTGGCGAGCAAATAGTTAAACAAACTAAAAATTTAATTAATATTAAATGCTCGTATACCTTTATACTCGATTAAGGCATTAATATAGTTAATAAATAAATATATATTGGTGTATATAATATTTTTACTGTTTATAATAATATTATAGTTATTTAAATTAGATTATTTGGAATTAAAAATTTTAATATTATTGCGCTTTATTTTATAAGTTTTTTTATTTATAAAAGTCGAGTTTTTTTCGAGGGTATTATAACAAAGGTTTTTTAAATAAATAAAAAAACGACGAGGCTAATCGTTATATTTAAATTTATTATTAGATTTATTATCGTTTAAATTATTATTTAAAAAGTTCTTATCTGTACTGGCGTATTGTCCGGGCTATTTTTCGATATTTATTTCGACCGTCTGTTAGTCGGGTTTAAAAAAAAGCCTTATACCGGCCGGGTTTAAATAGCTTAAATAGCTAAAAAAACCAGTTAGTTATAAAAGTCTGTACTAATAATTAATAGGCGGATATATATACTGATAACTCGTAGGCATATAAGGACGTTTTTTAAATTAGTTATTTTTTAAAGGTTTTATAGCTAGCTAATTCTGCTTGCCCGGCTTTTTATAAAGATTATTCTAATAAGCGTTCTAATAATAAATATTTTAACGACGCATATTTTAACGCTAATCGTCCTATTAAGCGTTTAAATAAAAGTCCCGACGCTGATCGTCTTATCGAACGTTTTAACGAAAGTTTTTACGGCGGAAGTTTTAATATAAAATTAGCTAAGACGGGCTAGCAGCACCGCTTTATATATAGCGAGCTTAATTTTTAAGCTTAAATAATTTAATTTTTTTAAAAATTTTAGTTAAATTTTGCTAATATTTTAAATAAGCGTTTAATTTATTATCGAATTTAAATAGTTAATTTATATTTCGACATATAGCGTTTAAAATCGACTTTATTATTTTAGCTCGAGCTATTAAATTAATTATTATATTATAATTAAAAAAGTAAAATATTCGCATTTAGTTATATTGTTTATTTATTAGTTAAAAATAGGCTTTTTTTTGCTAAAGCGGAAGCAAAGCTTTTTTTCGCTTATATAAGGACGCGGTTCTGTACTTATAGTATAAAAGGCATCTCGGTTTTAGTAAATTATTAGTCGATAATTAGCAATAAACGCTATTTTTAATAAAGGTAAAATCGGTAGCTTAAATAAATATAAATATAAATTTAAGTCGAATATAAACTTATTACTTTTTAACTATTTTTTAATAAACGCATTGTTTAATTTAAGTTATAAAAAATTTAAAAAAAGTAAATTTATAATATTATTTAGCAAATGCTTAAGCAAATGCTCGTCTCGCTTGCTTAGCTTAAATATAATAAAAAGTATAAAATAAATATAAAATATATAATATAAAATAATTAATATAAATATAAAAAAGTGCTTCCTGTTTAAAGTCGGGTTATTAGTCGAATATATATATTATAATTAGCTATTAAACACGCTTAATAACGCTTTTATTATATATTACGTTTAGCGGAGCTAAATAAATAAAAAAGCCTGGTTATAAATATATTTATAACTAAAAACTTTTCGAAAATCTATAACGTTTATAAAGCGAGCGGTACGGCATAATTATAGGCACGCTTTATATAATTATCACTTATAGCTAACTTTTAAAATATAAAAGTGTACTGCTAAACTTAGGCTTTTTTAAACGGGTATTTATAAGACTTAGCAAAGCATAAAAAGATTAATATAAAAAATATATTAGCTAAAGTCTTAGTTTAATAATTTTATTTAAACAGGTTAGTTCGTCGCCGGGCGCGCTAAAAAGCTGCTAAAAAATAAAAAAAAAGCTTTTAACTTTAAAAAATTAAAAAAAGTATAATATAATATAATTTTTATAATAAAACTATATAAAAGCACTAATTTAATAAGTGCAGTCATAATAGTAATAATTAAATTAGTAAAATAAAAAATATTTTATTAAAAAAAAAAGTAAAAAATCTATTAAGCTAAAATTCTAGCTATGTGTGTGCGCGCTAGTGCGCTTATCTAATTTATAGCTGGCTAGCGGCTGCTAGTTTAATAAATAATTACTGCTTTACTTATTAATAGCACCCGTAACTATTTATAACCTTTAAAGGTTTTTATTATAAATATTATAAAATATTTAAATATATTAATATATTAGTATAAAAATATAAATACCTTTTACTTTATTTTATTTAGCTTTTTAAAGCTTTTAATTAATTAAATTATATTAGTCACGGCAGGCAGCTTTTTCTGTGCCATTATACCTACGTACCGGGCTACGGCAGGCAGACCCCTCCGTGCCATTGTACCTACGTACCTGGTCTGTGCGCTGTGGCCCGTGCGGGGCAGCGCACACAAAAGCAGTATCTCGAACGTAGACCTAGATAGACTTTCTTTTCTTTCTATCTTAGTATTAATATACAAACGGTACCCTAACTAGGAGCCTCGCCTCTAAAAAGGACCCCAAACGTGACAATATTTAGCTTTTTTTTATTTACTATTTATAGCAAGCCTAATTCTACCTACCATCTTTTCCCGCGATATCTCACTGCCATCACGTACGACATCCTAACTGTCTCGCGGCGTGGCCATCATCTTGCTGCTGGTCTACTTGTCCTACCTGATTTTCCAGATCAAAACGCACCGCGCAGCCTTTAACAAAAAGAGCACCGAGGTCGCCACTCAAGACACATTGGAGAGGCAGCCGTATATTTCTAAAAATGGAGCGACCCCGAGAATGGTCGACAACACCGACGCCGGTCTCGACGGTGAGACGGGCCAAACAAGTAAGCAGGATCTCTCCTCGGACAGGCAAGGGCCCGAGAAACCCGAGCTGCACCTCTTAGTCGCTTTAAATACGCCCTAATTATTTGGAGAGGAAGAAATACTATCCGTAGAGGAAACTTGACCTATTTAGGGAATGCCTTTTAGATCCCCCACTTATTACCAAATCTGTACATAAAGTGGGACGCTACTAGATTTTTAGGAAAACTGGCTATATAATAACGGTCTGTACACATAACAACCTACCTAGGTATACCTATGTACCACTTATATGTATAACAGGTACATAGGTACATACCGAGGTACATAAATACTTTATTAGATTAATCTAGTAAATCTTTTTTTTTAAACAGCGGTAAATTGTTTTAATTAAATTTTTTTAACTTAGATATTTGCGCTATATAAATCGGTAATAATTTTATTGCTTATAAAACCTAATTTTTTAAAAAGATACCTAGGTACTTACTTTGCGTTAACCGTTTTTTTTATGGCTGGTATTTTATAAATTCTGGTAGCGCCTAAAAATTGCTCCACTTTACATACAAATTTGGTAATAAGTGGAGCAAATGTGGGGAGTAGAGAGGCTTTACTGAAATAGGTCAAGTTTCCTCTACGGATAGTATTTCTTCCTCTCCAAATAATTGCGGCGCTTTAAATACCCTGGCCTTATGCACCGTCATCATCGCTCTCTGTGCCGAAGGCCTAGTCAGCGGCATAGAGCCCATCTTATCCGTCGTTAGCTAAGAGTTTATCGGACTAATCTTAATCCCTATCGTCGGGAATGCGTGCGAACATGCAACGGCCGTCACTGTCGCTGTCAAAAGCAAGATAGATCTGGCTGTTAGCATCGCCGTTGGATCTTCGATACAGGTGTCTCTCTTCCTGCTCTTTTTACTAGTTATTATTAGTTGGGTTATTAGTATTCAGAACATAACGCTTGCTTTCGATACGTTCCAGGTTGCAGTTTTTTTTGTCGCCGTTTTTCTCGTCAACTATTTTATTAGCGATGGCAAAAGCTATTGGCTAAAGGGTATTCAGCTAATCGGTCTTTATGTAATTATTGCAGTCTGCGCATTCTATAAGTCTGGGGGACGGTTGTGAGCAGAAGCTTCTTATGCTAATAAGAAGTAGACCAACCTCAACCTGCAGCACATCAGTGAGCCGGGCCTTCATACACGATGCCTGGAACAGCAAGCCTTAGCTTAGCATATAAAGATTGACCTAATGCGCTTGAAAGAATAGAGAAGCTCGAAAGAATAGAGGGATTAATTTGCTATTACTAGTGGATCTTTCTGGCCGTCGCGAAGGATTCGTCTTATTCGTGAATATAAGGTGTCGTCTTTTTCTTGCCATCTTTTGCCGTCTGGGAACACTACTCTTCGCAACCTATTGACCCAGGGGATTAGCAACTGGTAGTATGGTGTGAAAGTTCTTTTTGCAGTGCGGATAAAATCCCTTTCATCAGAGATTATCCCTTTTTTGTCACGTGCTAGTTCTTCGGTATTTAGGTAGTTCCATTTCTTAAACTTAGTAGCCTCTGCTTTCTGGCCCGGTCCCTTGTAGTGGATACATATCCAGAATAGCACCCAGAAGAAGGACTCGAGGTCATCCATGAACGTGTGGTCTTCGCTCATAAGAACACCGATCGCTATAAAGGCTCTCGTACCGGTAATTCCCTTTGCCCCCGATGCCTCTACTCGATTAACCTCGATTGCGAGGTCTAGATCAATTAAAAACGAAGATAAACTCGAGTCCTTGTTGCCCTTATTTATCATGAGATTGTTGATCGAGATATCTCTGTGAAGGAGGCCAGCCCTGTACAAAGACTCATGGCCTTGAATGCATCCTTCTAGCGCGGCGAGTAAGGCAGCTCGGGAACTTGCCTTGTAGATGGGCTCCCCATAATCGCAGAGAACGATGCGTCGGTGTATTCGATTGGGAAGGGGTTCGCCGTCGGGCCTTGTCGGAGACGCAGAACCGCGCTTTGTCGGAGATGCAGAGCCCGAGCGAGACCGCTTACTCGGTGGAAGAAGGGCACTAGTCTGGCTGGATGATCGTTTGGAGCCGACGGAGCTATCGCGCGATATATCTTCCACAGCCAAATGCCGCGGTTTATGTGCACGGCCGGCTCGGTAGTTGCTTGCTTTCGTGATATCTAGCCCTCTCCGAACATTGGCCTGAATATCATCATCTCTCGCCTGTATACGCACTGTCTCGTGGCAATGGTGTCGCGCTACATTGGTAACACCTTGACGTGTCGCCTTTTGCAGTAGCTCGCCTTCCTCGTCGCGTTCCGTAAACTGCCACGAATCCTTGATAACAAATGGCCTGGACTTATCTCCTTCCAGGTACGCTTTCCAGCAGATGGTGGCACGGCCTACTATGCTATGCGCCCGTCTGATGAGTCCGTCTAGAATTAGACGTTCTTTTCTTGTGTTCCATTGTATCTCGATATATTGCCGATGTTCCGATTTGATGATCGTAGGGTCAAAGCCGAGGGCCTCATAATCCATCCAAAGAAACCCAAGGATCGTCGATACGAAGTGCTGTCCGTCCTTGTTGATGTTGAACTTTTCCGACGCAATGCCTCCAAGCCGGTCGAATTCCCAAAGGCGCATCCAACTTCCACATAGAGTAAAGGCCAGAACAAAGCGGCGCGTCGGCTGAGCGGTGAAGACCTCCTTCACGTATCTTGCTATGTCGAGGTGGGCCTTGGATGCTGTATCCTCGCTTGGGTTGCTCTTTAGCTCACCGGGTACCAGGATATGTGACCAATGGTACTTTCCGGCTCGATCGGCTTTTGGGTCGTCGACAAGGCCCACGTCCAGCTTACGTTTCGCGACCGAGCCATCGAGCGGCGTGTCGGGCTGTGCCAATGGTCGTCGCGTTGTTGGTCTATAGGTTGGCGCCCATTGCAGAAAGTTTTCGATAACATTGGCGAGCCAGGAAAGGACGCCGTCTTGCTTGGCGTCGTCTGGCCATCCAGTCCAGCCTTGTCGAAAAAGGGGCTGTGTCCCTTGGGTGCACTTCTGGAAGATCGCTTCAGACGCCGTCTCGAGCTGTGGGATGCCACCCCAAAAAGCTTCGTAGAAATCCGGAACATCGACGTACATAACGCCAAGTTCATCACTAAGTAGCTTGTCCATCTGATCGCGCTTCTCGGAGGAGTTTACGACACTGCTTGTAGTGAGGCGCCATGGTGTCTGTAAGAAAGAAGAGGTGGCTTTTCGGGGAGGTGTAGACTCGGTGACGGCGTGGTAGACTTGTTCCCAGATTTCAGCATCGGGACTATGGGTGAGGACGGCATGCAGCAGAGGGTTGATTCGGTTGGTGTGGATGGTATTCGAAGCAATCGCAGAAATAAGTCTTAAAATATCGCCGCTGAGGTTACTATGGCCTGTGGGAGAAGATAGGAGGCGGGAGGCTGGGTGGTTAAGGAATGCAGAAAAGAGCGCAAGCCCGCATTTTTGAAGATCTAAATCTGTATTAGAACAGGCCGGGAAGAGTTGTGATTTGGTATTTACCCTCGTGGCTGACTGCATCAAGGTCGTCAGGCCCTCTTGCGATTTTGTTGAATGATGTGCGCGCCGCATCGAGATGTGCACCAAGAGGATGGGCCTGAATAATCGCCACCTGATCTTGATCCATCATTTATGATGGGAGCATCGTGACAAGGTGGTGTGGTGCGTTCGGCGATGGTGGTCACGAGGGAGGGAGGTGGACGAGACGCGTCGCGCAGTTTGATGGGCGGTTGTTTAGGCCATTCCTTACTTTTGACTGTTGGCACACGGACCGATCGGAAGTACTTTGGAATTTACCCCCCTTGTCCCTCGATTGTCTAGGCGGGGCGAGTGCTCACCCGGGCTGCTTGCAATATTGTCCGAGATTAGGTACCTAGTGTAGGCGGTCCGTCACCGGCCTGTCAGTTGCTGTACTTCGTACATGACAATGGCGATAGAGGAAAAGTCGAGCAAAGGAACTGCACCTCGCTTCACTTTCGGTTAAAAGTGGGCAAGGCTTGCCAAGCCCTCTGCCCCTGGCATACTATGAGCATCTTACTCAGGTTTGCATGTATGTAAGGACTTACTACCCTCATTTCAAGGGTTTCCCACAATACAGATCATATACCTAAGTAGTGCTTAATAACGCCCTACTACATAAGCAGGCAATATTATTCCAACTCGAGCCTGAGCCTTAAGGGCGACAAATAGTGTATACTGGTCAGGTAAGCCCTATCAGGCCGCCAGTAGCTAAATGGAATTACCTAGATGTGCAAGTATTAGCATGAGATCTTAAGTCAGCCGATCGGCAGTATGATCGGCATAAATCAACTGATGGTTGAAATATGGGGCTTGATGTGCACTATGGGATGGGACGACCTCTGGGAATCCTGGAGGAGGTATTCTAGCTCTATTGGGACATAGCAGCCCCTTAATCTTCCTCCGTTTTGTGTACCTAGCGTCTAGAGCACCGAAAAAAACGCCCGATATACTGAAAAAGTTAAGGTACAATAGCGTAGTGAATCTGGATAGAAAACCACCTCTTCTTGATCAAGTGTTGCTTTTTTCCTTTGCCCTGGCACAAATGCTAGTGTAGATCTGCCCTTTTGCCCAGAAGTCAAGCTCAACAGAAAGGCA
Organism: Nemania sp. NC0429; assembly: GCA_022578495.1. Taxonomy (NCBI): domain Eukaryota; kingdom Fungi; phylum Ascomycota; class Sordariomycetes; order Xylariales; family Xylariaceae; genus Nemania; species Nemania sp. NC0429. The sequence goes on from MU392255.1 coordinate 87,388, forward strand.
GGTTACAGGTAGGCGATAAGAAGCGTATCACCGACACAGAACCGACTTCTTGTCAGTTCTTGTGCCCCCGGGGCCAGAGGCAGGGAGCCACCGTAAGCGATAACCGGCAATAGCCCGGGGTTTGGTACGAAGTATAACGCGATAAAACTTGCCAAGAAGAAACACCTATATACGAGTCGTGAGTCGTGGTGAAATCCCCAGACAACCCATCTACCGAGGAGACGGTAAACTGACTGATGACTGACGGCAACGGACTTGGATGGCGTTGTCGCTGACGTAGCCTTGGTCGCGGGTTGTTTCTCTATTGTTTCTCTATTGGATGGGCCGAGGACAACAATCGTGATTCGGTCACCATCCCCCCTCCACCACTCTCTGCCTTGAATCTTCCCATACACACGTCTGTCTCACAGCCCTCAGACGCCGGCACTAGGACGCAAGAGGCGTAGATCGAAGCACTACCTACATTGGTGCTTACCTCTGCTCGGCACTTCCGCCTCGTTCTGCCCTATTCTGCCCTGAGGAATGCCCGTTAACGTCATGTCTCCCGGTACATAGGCAAATACCCATCGGGACCAAGGCGGACAGGCTTGCTTGGGCTCATTTAAACCCCACGACTTACGGGAGCCGTGGCTGAATAGCTATGAACATGGGCGTCGTTGGGCCAGATCACACACTACCTTGGTCTATTGAGGAACTCTAATAGTTCAACAGATAGTGTAGAATGTCACGACGCCAATTGTGTGTACCTACACTTACAGGCTATAGATCTGCATGTATACCTACTGTATAGGTGTGTGTTAAACGAGATGCAACCGTAGAAATATTGAAATGTCCAGTCGCGTTGTCGTCACTGTTGTTGTGGACGGGTTTTCGTGCACCCCAGCACGGACAGCAGCTCAAGCAAGCATCGGAATTGTACCGGGCTACTAGTACGGATTTAGTCATCGGTGTCTTTTCCCATCGCCAGATAAGATGAGATCACAAGGATGGGAAAAAAACCAAACGGGTTGAAAATAACGCAGCGTGCAGCGAATTGTTGTACCGAACTTGTTGTCCTGTGGCCATCGACGCGGGCCAATCAGTTCGTCTGACTTACTCGGTGACATACCTCGACTGGGCAATACCGTTACAATACTGTGATACTGTGACTCTCGATAAGTCCACACAACCATGCAGCTGAACGATACTAATAATACTCCTGCTACCGATCTAATAAATAATTCCGTACCAAATAATGCTGGGTAGTAGGAGGTAGGTATCTATCTACTCCGTACCAAGCCATGCAGTCGATCCGTCTCTTTTCCCCATATACCACACTCGCACTCACACACTTTACCTAGTTCTTACCTCCTTGCCCACGACTACTACCTTAGTCCTACCAACTACCGACTCTTTCTCACTTACACAACGAGCACACTGCACAACCACACAATGGACAGTCTTTCTCCCTGAGCCCCGGGAGGCTGCATGATAGAGTCTCATTTCTTCGAGACAATAATAAGGAATAAAGGGGGGGGCCGGTCTGTCTGTCCTGACCTGACCTGTCCTGTGCTGTCTGTCTTGTCTCGCCCTCTGTGTGAGCGAAACAAACCCGCCGACCCCATTCGACCATAAACATGTTCCCGGCGCCCACGAAGGGGCCTCGAAACGGTGGATCTTCCTTATTACTACAACCAAGCGGCAGCGATCTCCAGTCTAGAAAAAAGACCCCTCTGTTTTTTGAGTGATGCTTGGGTTGGGGCCGCATAGCAAGTTTCGGTGCTAAAAGAGCTGCCTCATCTATCTGACTGACTGACCGCCCGGCTCGCCGTCCGCGTAGTAGTTAGCGAACCCCCCCAACATCAATCAAACTACCATCCATATATACCCATGGAATCAGATATGAATTCCGTCAAAGATGACCTGCCCATGGCCATGACCATGGCCGCCTTCGCCGGCATATCCTGGTACATCGGCGCCGAGCTCAACGTGTCGCTCTTCCTGTTCTTCAAGCGCCGCCGCGGGCTGTACTTCTGGTCGTGCGCCCTCGGCAGCTGGGGCGTCATAACCCAGTCGCTCTTCATCATCCTCGCTGACTTCGGCGTGTGGACCGACCTCGAGGGGTCCATCACCCTCATCTACCTCTCGTGGCTGCTCATGGTCATCCCCCAGTCGTGGGTGCTCTACTCGCGGCTCAATCTCCTCATGCAGCACGACAGCATGCTGCGGTGGGTGCGGGCCGGCCTGATCTTCACCACCATCGTGTTCGGCATCACCACCGTGCCGCTCGGTATACTCGCTGTATGAAACAATCTGCCGTTCCGTGCCAGACCCCCCCGACTTGGAACATATCCCCGCTGACTTATACTCCCTCCCCGTAGCAAACCGTACAGCCGTCACTAACGCCGATCAACGTGGTCTGGGACCGGCTCCAGACGACCGTCTTCTTCGCGCAGGAGACGGCGCTCAGCATCCTGTACATCTGGCAGACGCGCAAGTACCTGCGGGAGCTGGCCCCCTTGCTCGAGGCGTCGCAGTCGTCCATCACGTCGGCGGCGGCGCGGGCCAAGAACGACAAGACCAAGACGCTGCTGCACCACCTGCTGTACATCAACGTGCTCATCATCAGCCTCGACGTCGCGCTGCTCGGCGTGCAGTACGCGAACCTCTTCTACCTCCAGGGCGCCTTCAAGCCCGCCATCTACGGCGTCAAGCTCAAGCTCGAGTTCGTCATCCTCAACCGCCTCATCAAGAGCATCGAGCGCCGCAGCGGCGTCAGCACCATCGACGTGCGCCGCGTCTCCGACTCGGACGCCGGCGGCGGCGGGAGGGGCATGGGCGGGTGGAACATGATGTCGCCGCGGCCCGCCTCCGCCCCCGAGGACGAGAGGCAGCTCAAGCCCCTGCCGCACGTCGCCCACCACCAGTCCAGCGCCGAGTACCTAGGGGACGCGCGGTCGCAACACATCGTCTAACCCACCTGAGCCCCCAAGACATATTTCATTCAGAGAGGTCGAGGTCGAGGTATTAGGCTAAGGGGGGCAACCCGCCCGTTATTACGAAAGAGCCGGGAGAGAAAAAAAAAAGGAAAGAATCTTAGACGTTATGATGAATTGGCAACGGCGGCGGAAAGGAGTATACGGAGTTCTGAATAGCCATGTTCGGGTCTGTTTTTTTCTTCTTTTCTTACTCGCATTCGCGTATTGTCTTTTTTCTATCTAAAGCACGAAGGATTGGGATTATTGGGATTGGGATTATGCGGACGATACGGACAATACGTCACGTCCCTTGGAATGTTGGAATGGCCATTTTAGGTTTCAGCGCGCCCGAGGATGGGCTCAGTGTTTTTTTTGTCTTTGTCTGGCTTAATCTGTATTGGCCTGATTTGGTATGGGCTTGGTTTGGTCTGGTTTGGGAGCTACGGCAGGCGTGGAAAATACCCCTTAGCGACTCGATGGTATGCATTATAAAGCAACGAAACATTTGACTTCATTATTCACTTCGACCTTTTCTTTTTTTCTTCTTCTTCTCTTCGTGTCTGTGACAGACAATACCTTCACTACACTAGGCTCTCGCTACCTATCTGGCGATTGTGTATTTGTTGGTTCGGTCTAGGCTAAGATAGGCCCAGCTGAACAATAGAAAGGGAGATGTGGCTAAAAGCTACATATAGGAAATTTGTTGGAAATTCTGAATGAATGCATTGTACTTCGTACACTGCAGAAACACTACTTCGGCAATCTAAAGGGGGGGCGCCAAGCGGAAAGCAAAGCGGTCACCTCGGGAATCCTTCGTGACCAAGCCACTCCATCGTCCGTCGCATGGAATAGGCATAGGCGGACGCGGAAAAGGGGACAAGCGTGCTATCTAGAGCGTAGCGTAGGCAGAGTCTTTTCGTTGCCGCCCAGCGAAAGCCAGCCATCCCTCCCTCCCTCCCTTCCCGTCCGTCCCGTCGAATGAGGATCCTTTGTCCGTACTACGCGTTGGTAGGACGGACACGATGATTCGCTGGGCCGTGACGCGAAAACCCCATCCGTGATGTGACGATGCGTACTTAAGTATGTACCGTACCGTACACTGGCACTACGATACGTGTAGTGTAGCGTAGCACAGCCGGCTGAGCCCGTTGTTCCAGGGTTTCCATTTGCCGATCACCAAGCGGCAACAAAGGCCAAGTCTCTAGCGTAGGTAGACTTGGAGGGAGTGTACGAAGTAGTAAACACTGTCTACGAAGTAGGTACTTCACGCTGGGTTGGCTCGCGGGCGAGACGGGTACCCAGCCTGCACCCAGCCAACCGACCTTACAGCGGAGATCTGCCCTCGCTTGGTGCCTGGGTGGTGGCGTCCCAACCCCAGCAGGAGTCTGGGACAGACGAGATCCCCGGGACCTCTGGGAAGAGAAGCCCCCGGCCCCCCCTCCCATGGTTCGGTTCGGTTCGGTTCCACCACTGAGCGGCGTGGCAGATGAAAGAGGGCGTGATAGGTCATTCGCCACGATCGAAAGCCCCCCCGATCAACTGATTTTGAATCCAAGATTTCCCAAAGATCTCAATCATGTCTCGCCTGATGTTATTGGCCGTCTACGTCGCATGCGCGATCCTCTCCCTCCACCCGGCGGCGCAGGCGGCGCAGACGCAGTGCGACCGTGTCTCTTCGTCCTCGTCCTCGTCCTCGTCCTCTCGCCATGACCATGACCATGACCATGATCAGCACCAGCCCACGGCGAAGCAGGTCGTCGCCAAGCTCGGCCTCGTCCCCAACGTGGAAGGGGGCTACTACGTCGAGACGTTCCGCGATGAGGCCCTGCTGCCCGGCAGCAGCAGCAACCGCTCCGTCAGCACGGCCATCTACTACCTCCTCGAGGGCCCGCGCGTGCCCTCGGTCTGGCACCGCGTCGATGCCGCCGAGGTGTGGCACTGGTACGCCGGCGCGCCCCTGGTGCTGCAGCTCTCCAGCGACAACGGCACGCCCACGCGGGACCACGTCCTGGGCCCCGACGTGCTCGGCCACCAGCGGCCGCAGGTCGTCGTTCCGGGGCTCGACTGGCAGCGGGCCATCAGCTGCGGGAAGTGGACCTTGGTCGGGACGACTGGTACGTCTTGATCATTTTCTTCCTCTTCGTTTCCCCTCTTTTTTTATTACCCTCGATCGATCGTTGTTCTCCTCTTGATCATCATGTATGTCTGTTTAGTATCGACCTGGTTGTGTCATGTATCTTTTCTCCCGTCGTGTGTTTCCACATAGCTGCATGTGTGCGTGCGTGCGTGCATGCGTGTATGCCGTGTGTTCGACCGACCTGACCTAGCTTTGAACGACCGAACCCCTGACTTTTATTTCTTCTGCGCAGTCGCTCCCGCATTCGTGCCTGAAGGGTACGAGCTGGCGCCGGACGGCTGGGAGCCTAATGACGGCAGTTCATAAACTAAAATAAAACCCTGGAATACCCATCTGCCTGGGTAACCTACCTACAGCCATAAACCAAGACACGGCACGATACGGCACGGTACGGCACGAGATGCTCGGTGCCGCGGTTCGGGCCAATGATTGACCAACAACACCAGAGGTTCTGTAGAAACACGCATGCGTACGATGCCTATGATATGATATGATATGATTCGACGGGTACCTAGCAGGAGCCAGCCAGCCAGCGAGCGAGCGAGCGAGCCAGTTGTTTATTCACGCACCCACTGGTCTTTCTCGACTGCTGAAAGGTGGTGTTACAGTTACATATGAAAGAACGAATTACGTTGGAGAGGGCCATTTGATTTTGCCACCATGTGTATATATATATATATATATATATATTTATAAGTATATACTAGAGGGCTACCTACATGTAGGTTCCCACACCATCTATTATACTATTCCAGACTACCTACCTATAATACTATATGTATGACATGCCGGCATGCATGGTGTGTGGTAGTATGCACATGATTTTAGGCTAGCTAGCAGTCTGGCTGCAAGCCCCTATTCTTTTTATACGTACGTACGTACATATGATATGACACGACCATGTGGTCTCGTCTAGTGCCTGGGGAGGCTACCTATCCCCCTATCCCTCCGGGTCTGGCCCAACGCTCCATGCCTAAACTTACCTTCTTATTTATAACGTATGCCTCCGTGCGCCGTATAGATATTTATAGACAAGAACAAGGCTAGCATGACGCATGGCATGGCACATGGCATGGCATGTCAATATGACTCGCGCCGCAGCTCGTTGACTGGCCGGCTGACTGACCAACTGGATTGGTTCGAAAGTGCCGGGCGCTGTTCCGCAGGTTCGGGGGACCGCTCTATCGGGGGCCGTGTAAGAGAATCGGAGAGCAAGTCGCCTCGAACAACTCGGTCTTACTTTATTTAGTCTTCTCGCAAGGGACCAAAGTAATTCAAAAACGATAACACCACCGCTTAGCCAGGGTACATACCTACCCAGCCCACATCTGCTTTCTTACGAAGTATACCTAACAATTACTTAGAAGTTATCAGGTTGAGTAGGTACTGGTACTGAGGTCAGGCGGTGGGCTGGCGGTGAGGGGTGCGATGATTAGATACTACTTAACCTACCGACCCTATGGTGCCTAGGTAGGTCAGGGCAGATACCAGCATGTGCGGAGGCGCCTCGGCGTTATCTCTCTCTGTCTAATCGGGGGCTCAGGGGCCCGTACGCGGACATCTCGCGGGGATGTGGTAATCTGTGTCGCGTCGATGTGAGCGTGGCGAGAGGTCGTTCGTTCTGAGCAAGAAATCAAGGCGGAAGAAGGACGCGATAAATCAAGCCGGATTTATACGTAGCTCGGTTATAGCTATAAGAAACTATAAGGAATCCCAAAAACCCGGGTCGACATGTGTCCCTGTACGTGAGTTTCTTTTCTTAGAGGATTCTAGCATGGAGATGAAACTGAGTATGTGATGCCAGGTAGAAATAAGTGTTTGAACGCGATTCGGAAATCATATTTATTTTATCAACCGCCATGATATCCGTCGTCTTACTCGATATAGTAAGACATGCCAGTGTTGGTATATAACAACAGTGCCTCCTTCTCGTATAGGTAGGCGTACTATACAGCCTAAGAAATTTTCTATTTATCCGCGGGCCATCAAAGAAATTGCCTACTCCCAAACCACCCTTCCCCCCTCCCCCCCAACCAATGATGCTCCGTTATATAATCGTCAACTTTGTTCATTATCATATCGCAACAGCCCATTTCCTCTCTCTCCGTGTCTGGTCTGTCTAGTTGGTAGTCTGCGTATCCGTGGTCGATTCCAAGACCACGCCTTTCTCGTGTGAAGAATCCGCGGCCCAGAGCTTCTTTTCCCGGCGCAGTCCTCTTCGGGTCCATATGACAGTGATCCACGTCCAAATGACGAAGAACACAAAAGGCTCTCCCCATCCTGTACCCTCTCGTTAGTAAAATAAAGTAAAATAAAAGAAAAGAACAGAAAAGAAAAGAGAAAGAAACGTCCAGCTTCTAGAGGGGTCCGAACTCACCGACGCCGTAAGCAACCTCCTGTTGCGGGATCACCCATACGGCAGCGAGGGACCCGGCCCCGCTGACCACCGACCCGATGCCCCAGAACCAATTCAGCTCGGCGATCAGGCGCCGGAATTCCCTGCTCACCTTATACCTCTCTAGCAGCCTGCGGCGGAAGGGGCGGGCGCCGCCGCCGTCGACGCCCACGACGTCCTCGACGGCGGTCAGGACGTAGGGCAGCTGGGGCTCGCCCTTGGGTATGGAGCTGACCTTGCAGGCCGTCTTCATGCCGAGCGCAGACATGGTGCCCGTCACGATGCACAGCGTGCCGGCGCCGATGAAGAAGATGGGCACGGGGACGGCGAGTGGGCGGACCAGCGGCTCGTGCGGGATCGACGCGCCGATCAGGATCCCCGTCATGATCGTGTAGCAGATGGACAGCGTCCAGTGCGTGAAGTCGAAGCGCCAGCGCGTGCCGTCGAGCGGCCGGTACTTGTCGTTCTTGTGGATCAGCCGCCAGGACCGGTGGGCGAACTCGAGGCCCGATACGAGGCCGAAGAACGAGGTGATGATGGCGAAGACTGGGGTGACGAATCAGAGTCAGTAACGCACCGCACGGTGAACGGACTTTTAAATGACGGACTCGGGCGGAGGTTGACTTACGGATGCCGTGCCTTATTGAGGTGGCGTACCAGAGAGGATAGAACAGGACGAGAGGCAGTATGCTACCCTCGAGAACGAGAAGCCCCGACACCAGGAAGAGCTTCTTCTTGTGGTCCATCAGGTTGTATTCTAAGCGCGGCAGTCCGACTAGGACGTCGTATCGGTCCTCCGCCATGGATATACGCCTCGCCGAGGACAGGGCCCGGCCGTACTCGGGCGCCGTGGCGCATTCGTCCACCGTTGAATGTTCTGAATCATGATCATGGTTGGATTCGGCCATACTGGCCATCGTGTGTCGAGGAGCTAATAAGAGACGAGGGCGGAGCGGAGATGGAAGAGTCGGATACGATACGCAAAATGGGTAGGACGAGGAGGAGGATGATGTCGATGGATGGCAATATCGTGGGTATTCGTCGTTGGTAATTAGTGAAAAGCAGAGAGAATTTCCCGGTCAGTCCACTTCGATAGGATATCTAACGACTGCGGATTGCTTGACGGAGGAGAGAGAGAGGCTTAGCGTGTCGAGGTAGCGGTCGGGCCGTGCATCGATCGAGCCAAGGTCTCTGACGAAAGCCGAGCATGGAATAGGCACTTCAAGGTGACATCCGACCAAACCTCGACGTTATGCCCAACTCAAATAAAAAATAAACAAGCCCTGGGTGGTCACGATGACGTGTTGGATAAGGGAAGGTGGTCTTAACAAATTTCAACAATCGCTAGGAATGCGTATTGTATTTTGGTCGGCATCTCGCCGGCACAGTTGAGGTTCACTTCTCTTCTTCCTTAAATCGAAGCATCAACTGTGAACTTGTACCGAATCCCTACCACCTATGACGTTTTGCCCAGCGACCCGCTAAACTGCGCTGGCGGGGCGGTGGGGTGACGTCATTGCCAAGCTCCTGGGAAAGGTAATCCAACTTTTCTGTTCGGTTCTCGGTACCAGTCTGAAGGTACCTAAGGTAGGTACCCATCTTGTAGGAAATCTAGATTCGCTCAAAATCTAATCTAAGTACCATCTACCTAGAAATTATATCCGTCATCTAATAAACGGTTGTGAGTAGATTTCTAGTTGTGTTGATGGTTTGTGTAAATTACAGAATCGTTGCGTGACTGCGATCAACCGGAACCTTGTACGTGTACAGGACAAGCCCTACGGTGCCTGGTCTGTACCCAAGTTGTATCTAATGTTAACCCTTTCTCGACCCGTCAATACTTGTCTACACTATATTTATATATTAATTTCTCTAGGGGGAAGGGGAGGCGGCACGTGACGGGGCCAGCCCAGCATGAAATGAGGGTCGTCGCCGTTGAAGACTCTCCATAGCCGCGTGCAGCACTCTCGGTACACCTTGTCCGACTTGTGCGGCGGTTTGATCGGGCTTGGCGCTTTGTCCCAGCCGTGACGAACCCCTCGGACCATGTAGTAGAACAAGCGCTTCGAGATGGGTGGCTGCTCTAACCGCCGGGCGAGGTGTTCGCCCTCTTTCAGGAGCATATCCCACTCGCAGGTAAAGAAGAAGACGTTGCCCGGTATGCTCTGGATGAGGAGCTCGTCCGAGGCTTTATTTGGAGAGAGGCACGGGTCCGACACGTCCAGCCCGGGAGGGAAGAGATACGACGTGTCGAAGAGATTGGTCAGCGATGTGGGGAGCGTAGCGTCCGGCCGTGCCGAGCTAGCCCGTCTCTCCTCCCTGCTGAGGGTATAATCCGTAATCGGGTAGAACGTGGCCAGCGCGACAATCTCGTGTCTCGGGACCCGCGTGGTCTGGCTTAGGAGATGTAGGCGCATTGGCGCCGTGATGGCGATGTTGCCGCCCGCCGAGAAACCCGAGGTGGCTAACCGGTTCGGGTCAATCCGCAGCTCTGCCGCGTTTCTGATGACAAACAGCAGTGCGTCGACGCCGTCTTCCACGGCGAAGGGGAACGGGTATTCGGGGGCGAGCCGGTAGTCGACCGAAACGAACACGGCCTTGCTCTTCTCCATGACATAACGCGCGAAGCGGGCATCGTCAGTCGCGGAACCTAGCGTGAACCCCCCTCCGTGGAAGTTGACCACGGCGGGCCAGTTTTTGGTTCTCTGATCCTCATTGTATTCCGCGGGGACGTAGAAATATAGTGCGAATACCCCTGGCCGAGTCGACAGTGTGGAGGATATTGATCTTGTGAAGTCGGGACTTGGTGGTCTCGGGGACGCCATAAAATGTAGCCTCATGCCCACGCGCTGGAGGCTTCTCCACCAACGAGCCAATAAGCGAAGAGATAATCGCGAACGGGGGCCCCGGGCCTCACCCCCCTCGGTCACCTGTGATATCTTGGTCGGGGATGAATTGTGCTCCAACGCCGGGGTTGTTGTGGCGCTTGGCACAACATGAGAGGTACCGTCAACAGTAGCGGACATTGTGTCATTGCTCTCTCGTAAGTTGTAACTCGGACCTCGAATTTCTACACTGCAAACTCACGTACACTAGAAAAGGGCAGGGTTGGCAGTATTGGATGTTAAATACTTACATATCTATGCAGAGGCCTATGGCTGGTAAAAGGAAACAACTGATTACTACATGCCTTGTTTGTACGGAAACTGCACTTTTGCGATTGTACGCATGATCGAGGAAAGACCAGGTAATCTCTAAGTACCTAATTCGTGTGCGTGCCTCAGGTTTCTTGCATCGATCTGACTACCTACTTATTTTGCGGCTGACTTTTGTGGCCGAAAATGACGTCGGTGCGAGAATGTCGGCCTCCTCGGAAGGCGCGGGCAAAGTATTTTAATCTAGTGGTCTTACATGAATCAGGTGTCTAGATCACTAGATAGCGATCTCAAATGACAACTCACACACTCTAGATTATACATGATTTTCTAATTGAAAGGCCCAATAAACCGTAGAAAACAATTACCAAAGATTACAAGATATTATTGTTGTATTTGACATATCTTTTTGCATGTGTTATAAATGGGGTTATAGGGTTGTATTGAAACTTTAGTCTGACGGATGTAGGAAACTGGTAGGGACCGAGGGGACCTAGGTACCAGGGAAATCCCTTTTTTGAGACCCGCTGTTGCCTGCATCTGGTTCGGACACTGCGGGATATGATGTCATCGTGTACAAACTCTTCACTTCGAAGAAAGAATTGATGCTAGAGTGCAAGGAGATGCCATGGAACTAAATAGAAAGAAGGGGTTACCAGACTGCAATTGAAGCACAAATTCCAACACTCCCTTACCAACCCGTATCTCGAATCGCTAATCAGACTTCGAGTGGTGGCGTCATACCACATAGTGTCGAAGTACCGGCCTTTAGGTAACGGTACCTGAAAGCTTGTGCACTGGTATTACCTAAATAGGATACATGTTGCTTAATGACTGTCTTTGATTGGCTCACGCATGGTAAACCGGCACAAATGCTCCGTGGCAAACTTGCTGTATCGCGTAATGTCGTCACTTTTCATGCACCGATCCCGGTAGATGCGGGTTTAACTCAGCAATATCCTCGCTAAGCAGCCCCCAGAGTTACGACCTTGCCGGGGAGAAAAACAAGCCCTGAAAGCCGAGGGCGAGACAGCACACTACTGGGCGAATGGGCGAGAGACGAACAAGCATGATTCATCGCTGAACTCTGGCCTTATCAATACCGGGCCGCTGTCAAGTTCCTTTTAAAAACTTGATCAGAACCCCCCCCACCCCTCTCTCACCAGTACTCACTTCCAACTGTCCGGCGTATTTTTTAACATCTCACTTGCAAGCTCTTCCGTCGAGCTACGCACAACAAGCAACTCAGTTTTGTGTGCGCCCTTAGTCAGCTGTATAACACAGAAGAAGATCCTAATTCCGACCCGATCCGAGAAATCGATTCAAGAAAGTTGTTTATTCAATCACAATCAAATTGTGAAATTTCTGGTTTCCCTCTCTATTCTTCAAGACACGACGGCGACGACGACGACGACGTCTAGGCCCCAGCGCCACCGCCATTCACGATGCCGGGCACCTTGAAGCAACCGCTTCTCTACCTCAACCGCATAATTGGTCACTCGTCCGCGAAGAACCACATCACCAAGCTGCACATGGGCAATGTGGATGCACTAGAACAAGATTCCGACTCGGACAAGAAACATCTCAAATCTGTCTATGAGAAACGAGCGAAGCGGCAGTCGGCCCAGGAAGAACGAAAGTCTCTGCAAGCGAAACGTCGACAAGATGAGGAGGCTGCCCACGCAGCCGACGCACCTCAGATCAGTGGGAGCTATGGCACCATTGGCGAACAAGCGGTACCCGCCTCTGAAGACATCTCCGACCTGTCCCCGTCTCGAGCCGGCTCCACGATCAGCTTCACGGCCCGAGTTCACCACACGCGCAACATCAGCTCCAAGCTGGCCTTTATCGTCCTCCGCCAATCGACGAGCACCATACAAGCCGTACTCCAGGTCCGCGAGGGCGCCGTGTCTGAGCAGTTCGTTCGCTGGGTCGAGCATTTATATACAGAATGTATTGTACATGTCCAGGGGGAGCTACGCACGCCACCCGAGAAAGTCAAGGCTTGTACCATTCATGATCTCGAGATCATCGTCGACAAGATGCATGTATTGGTCCCCGTGGAAAACCCCTTACATATCGACGTGTTTGGCATAGACCAGATGGAGGAGAATCCCGAGACGCACGAGAAACAACTGGCAGCATCAGGTCGAGTCCGAACCTCGAATCGGGTCATATTCCTGCGTGCCCCCGTCATGCAGAGTGTTTTCCGTATCCGCTCAGGCATCTGCAACATTTTCCGCTCCACCCTGGACGACCAAGGATTCATAGAGATTCAAACCCCCAAACTTCAACCCGCGGCGACCGAATCGGGAGCATCAGTCTTTCAAGTCAAATATTTCGGAAGAACGGCATTCCTGGCTCAGAGTCCTCAATTAGCCAAGCAGATGGCTATATCTGCCGATTTCGGTCGAGTGTACGAGATCGGCCCTGTTTTTAGAGCAGAGGACAGCAATACCCATCGCCATCTTACCGAGTATACTGGCATGGACATTGAGATGGCTATTCTAAATGACTACCACGAGGCGATGGACGTTATCGACACGATGTTGAAAGAAATCTTCAAGGGCGTCTACGCCCGGTACCGCAAAGAAATAGACGTTATTCGGGAGCGATTCCCGCACGAAGATCTCGTTTGGCTAGAAGAGACACCTCGTCTCACTTTCAAGGAGGGCATCAAGCTTTTGAACGACTCTGGATGGGTAGACGATGATGGTAAACCGGCCTCGGAGGACGAGGACCTCGCTACGCGGGCCGAGATCCGCCTAGGCCAGTTAGTGAAGGAGAAATACAAGACGGACTACTTCATCCTCGACAAGTTCCCCGCCTCGGCTCGGCCATTTTATACTCATCTCGACAAAGACGATGAGAAGGTGACGAATTCATTTGACATATTCCTTCGAGGCCAAGAAATCACCACCGGTGGCCAAAGAATCAACAATCCACAGCTCTTGGCCGAGAGAATGCGGAAGGCTGGTGTTGACCCAGCAACGATGGAAGACTATATGCAGGCCTTTGAATGGGGCGCTCCTCCTCATGCGGGGTGTGGTATAGGCCTAGAGAGAGTTCTGTTCCTCCTCCTCAACCTCGGCGATGTCCGAAATGCATCGATGTTCCCTCGCGACCCGAAGTCGTTGCCCGAGAAAACTGTAGTAACAGATTCGCTTCCCTTCCCTGAAGCCGACACCATCAAGTATGCCTTCGAGGGAGAACATACGCACGTGCACCTGCCGGACCTTGAAGAACTCATAGTCAATTATGGCGACGCGACCAACACATCATGGCTGGATGACCGTTATAAAGTCTGGCGGGACACCGAAACGGGTGCCGCCGTCGGATATGCCGAGGAGAATGGCTATGCTCTGATCATGGGTAATCCTCTCTGCGATGCGCGCCAGTACCCAGGCGTGATCAGCTCTTTCCTGCGATTTTTGAAGAAGAGCGAGGATCTCCGTCCCATTTGGCTCCTCGTGTCTGCCCAGGTAGAGGAACTGCTCGGTTCAAGGCTTGGATGGAGGACCATGACGACGGTGGCTGAGGAGCGCGTCGACACCCAAAATGCTGCGCAGGTTTCAAAGAAGGAGCGCCAAGCCAAGAATGCCGATATCAAAATCCACTCTACGGCACTCGGAGAGCCCGTCCCTGACGGGATACGAGCTAAATGTGACAAGCGCATCGAGGACTGGAAGAACAACAGGAAGGGGAAGAAGCAAGTTCACATCACCGATGTACGCCCCTGGATCTCGATGCGGCACCGTCGGTATCTGTGGGCCGAGGACAAGCAAGGCGAAATTGTAGGCCTTGTGATCTTGCATCGTCTGTCGCCTGTGAATGGCTACCAAATCAAATTTGCGCTCGACTTCCCTGGCTCTCCGTCTGGCAGCATAGAGGCGCTCATCGCGCAGTCCCTACGTACGCTGCAGTCCTCCGGCGTTCGAAACGTAACTTTCGGCGCCGGCGCCACCGACTCTCTCGAGGTCGGCCACAACCTCAACGGCCTCAAGGCCAAGATCCTGAGCCACACGTACAAGACTGTCGCACAGCAGCTCAAGCTCGGCGCGAAGAGCGAGTTCCGCGAGAAATTCGGCGTCAAGAGCGACCCCGTGTACATCTGCTACCCCTTCATGGGACTCGGCGTCTCGGGCGCCAGGACGCTGATCAAGTTCTTCGAAGATGAGATGTAGGGAGTCCACGATGATCGACACGAAGACAAAGGCGAGCGACGAAGGCGCGCGGTTGGTAGAGGTACAGATGGCGGCGGCGTACTAATGGGAACGGGGCCGTGCGGCGTTTTCCTCGGGAGTGGTGTCCGGCGGTGCCGCCGCATCGCGGATTTGATATACTCGTACCGCGCGAAAAAAGACTTACACAGCGAGCTTTGATTGATTGATTCCTGCTTCGATATACCCAGCTTGGAGGTTGTAATTCTATCAGTCCTTTCAAGTTTTAAGAAATCTTTTCTTGCTAGCATGACTACTAGGTAGACATAGATTAGTATTAATGATTCATCGCGTTGAATTTCATATGAGGATTAAGATGTGACAGTGAGGGATCAAAAGTTTCGAGCTCTATAGTGGTTCACGCCAAAAGACCATAACACTAAAACACCAAAATACACCTACTTTATAATAGAATAGTTCTGTTCTTTTCTATGTAAATAAGTTCATAAAAATACTAGCATATGAAGAATTAAAAAGTTATTATTTTATACAGTTATAAAGCTCACTTTGCGAAAAATACAGTGGTATGACTTGTTTTTTTAAAAGGTTGTTGAATAGTTATTATGTGGCAGGTACGACGGACAGTGTATAAGGGCTACCCCTCACGGTGGATGCCTGGTACTAGACATCTTCCCTACAACAACATCGCTATCCCCACAAGTCGCTACAGTTATGGTGCTAAACGCTGTATCGCTCGAAACTTGTAATCACTCTCTGTAGGCATTCTACGGACTTGTAATCTAGATGGTCGCATAATGAGTAAGGGTTCAAATCCTCTTCAACTACCTAAGTACTTACTTAGTTAGGTACGACGAATTCTTTTGTATGTATGTGCACTGTGGGAAGGTACGACGGACAGTGCCTAAGACGACCCCTCACGGTAGATTCCATGTACTAGACTTCTTCACCTCAATGACATCAATATCCCACCCTAGCTGCCACAGCACGGGCATGTAAATTTCAAATCCAGGTTATCTTCAGGTCCTAGACTTCTTCACAACAACAACATCGCTATCCCATCCAAGCTGCAACATAATTAGAATTATTTTTCCTGCTCTTCTTCTATCTATCTAAACTGCACTTATCTTATCATAGGTATGCAGGGGCGCCATCTAATGCTCAGAAATGTGTGCAATGAATCAGAGAAACACCAAAACCTATATCCAACGCCTTGTCCTCCTATTTTGACTCCTTCTTTCCACCAACCAACCAATCAACCATAAGGATCTAAGCCGCCCCCCTCCCCCTTCCCAGCAGGATTTTCACACAGCCACGGGGGAGTACAAATGTTTAATTTTTTATCTATCCACTGTTCCGGCCGAAGACGCGCTTCAGAGGCGCCTTCGCGGCGTCGACGAGCCGGCCGAGGGTGCCGAAGACGTAGCCGAAGCCGAACTTCCAGCCGCGAATGCGGACCGTGTAGATGAAGAAGTACACGAGGGCCCAGTTGGAGACACAGAAGGCGAGGAAGATGCCGAAGTCTGGATATAATGGATACACGGTCAGTCGACGGCACGATCATAGGGGACGGGAGGGAGGGAGGCTTTTCAGCTCATGACGAATGAAATATCTAGACTCACCTCTCCACTTCTCGTCGGCGTGGATGTTCAGCGTCGCCAGGTACTGGTCGCCGCTGCTGTAAGGGCAGTACTGGCAGTCGGCCTGGGCGTCGGGGTTGAGCAAGTAGCCGCCGGTGGCGTTGGCGAAGGCGCCGGCGTACTCCCGGCAGGTCTGGCCCAAGGGGGTGTCGAAGCGGGCCGTCTCCGAGACGTCGCAGTGCACGGGCGAGCCGCTGAGGGTGGCGGCCAGCACGCCGCCGATCCAGTATGTGCTCGGGTTCACATAGTAGATCCAGTAGCGCCAGAAGACGGGCAGCATGCTATAGGGCTGGACCACACCGTTGAAGAGACCGAACATGACAAAGAAGAAGGGGAGGATCTAAACCGGTGGGGGAACGGATTAGTACGTGCACTGTCGGGACGTTGTGGTGGGTGGACTTACGTTGGCGATAACGGTGAAGCTGGGCGCGAAGGCGCAGATCCACTGGCCCCAGCTGCTCATGAACAGGAAGATGAGGATGGTCATCAGGTAGGTGTACCCGGACACGGAGCTCTCGGTGGGCAGGCCGGTGGGCCAGTACCAGAGCACCCAGTACAGGGTGCCGGCGACGATGGCGGCGGGGATCTCGGCGACGATGTTGGCGGTGCAGAAGGCGACCCAGCCGTAGATGCGGGAGGGGTACTCGCGGGCCTCCCAGAGGGCCATGTTGGTGAAGAACTTGGGCAGCACGGCGTTGACGATGGTGGGCGGGATGGTGACGATGAGGAAACACGTGAACAGGCGGTTCTGCATGTCCTGGACCGAGAAGCCGAGCTTCCAGAACGTGAAGCCGTTGAAGATGCCGACGATGACGGCCACGAAGAACTTGCCGTACAGGTACGACGGGTCGCGCCAGTACTGCCGGAACATGCGCTTGGTCAGCTCGACCGTCTGCGTCCACGTCGACGCCGCGTATTCCCTGTACGCCTCCTTCGACGTCGTCGCCTCCGTGGTGGCGGCGCTGCGGACCCTCTTGAGCCCGTCGATCTCGTGGAGCACCTTCTCGGCCTGCTCGCTGTTGCGCCACTCCTCGTTCCAGTCGATCTTGGTGCCGTCCTCGCGCTTGTGCGGGCGCGCGGCCGTCTCGAGGATGAACTCAGCCACGTTCTTGCCCGGCGGGGCGTAAGCGCCTCGCTCGGCGAAGTACTCGATGACGTCCTGGCCGTTCTCGCCGATGGGGCCGAAGTAGAAGGTGTTGCCGCCGGGGTTCAGGGCTAGGACCATGTCGAACTGCTGGATCAGGTCCGAGCTCGGCTGGTGGATGGTGCAGATGATAGCTTGGCCGGCGCGCGCGAGCTTCTTGAGGAAGGTCACGATCGAGAAGGCCGACTGCGAGTCGAGGCCCGAGGTTGGCTCGTCGAGGAACAACAGGAGCGAGGGCTTCGCCGCGAGCTCCACGCCGATAGTCAGCCGCTTGCGGAGCTCCACGCCGAGCGAAGACACGATGACGTCCTGCAATTCGCTGAGCTCCAGGAGGTCCACGATCTTGTCCACGTACGCGAGCTTCTCGGCCCGCGGGATGCTGGCATCCTGGCGGAGCAGGGCGCTGAACTCGATGGCCTCGCGGATCGTCTGCGTGCCGTCGTGGATGTCGCCCTGCAGGCAGAAGCCCGTGTTCCGCTGGAAGTCGGGTCCGAGCGGGCGGCCGTCGACGAACATCTCGCCGCTGACGACGCCCACGCGCTGGCGCTGCGCCAGCGTGTTGAGCAGCGTTGTCTTACCGGCGCCGGATGCGCCGACCAAGGCAGTCAGGAGACCGGGCTTGGCATATCCGCTAACCTTGTTCAACAGCTTGCGCTCGCCGCCGAGGTAAGGCACCGTGTATTCGACGTCGCGCCACGTGAAGATAGACTCGCTGTTGCTGAGCTTCTCTAGCTTTTCCTCCTCGTTCCCGGAAACCAGCCCCCCAGTCGTAGTCACGGATGTGCTAGAAGAATCGACGTTCTTCTCCACGTCGGCGGGCGCCTCGGCTTTCTTGGCCTGCTCCGCCGCCTTGCGGGTCTTCTTGAAGACGAGCGCGCCGCCGCCGCTCGACGTGAAGGTGAACAGCTCCGTGGCGACGACGGTCACAATGATGTAGAGCACGGTGAAAGCGATAGCGACGCCGAAGTTGCGCCACAGGTTCGCGCGGGTGTAGCTGTACTGCGTCTGCAAGTAGTCATCGCCTGTGATCTGGGGAGAGTTCGTCGTCGCGCCCGCCAGTGCGCACCCCTGAAACCCGGCTTGGACGCCCGGTCCCTGGGGGACGAGCATCTCCGGGGCGCACTCCATCACGCGCCCCGCAAACTCGTTGCTAATGACGGCCTCGAAGCCGTAAGACAGGGGATTCACCCAGTACAGCCAGCCGAACCAAATATACTTGCTCAGCAGCTGCGTCTTCGGGATGACGTAGCCGGCGAAGATGATGAGGAGGTTCAGCGCGATGCCGGAAAAGCGGACGGCGGTATCGATCTCCGGCGAGATGCTCGCGAACATGCGATAGAGGGCCGTGCAAAGCAGCGTCATTATGTAGACGAATAGGAGGTAGATCCAGAACTTGCTGACGTCGCGGTCGAGATTGGTCATGAAATACATGACGATGCCGAAGATTACGACCTGAACCAGCAGCACGGGGAAATCCATGATCACTCGAGCGAGGGAGACGGCCGACGGGCGGTAAAAGGCATAGTCCTTCTGCCGCGCGGCCACGGCTCGCCCCGAGACGGCCTTCAGGAGCTCGGCGAGCTGCAGCCAGCCCAGGAAGAGGATGGAGAAGAAGACGGTGCCGCCTCGGCTGAAGGCGCCGGCGGTGGAAAGGGGCTGGTTGTAGTAGAGCGAGCCGATGACCAGAGCGTTCGAGATGATGACGAACAACTTGGTCCACAGCGTCGTGGTGTCGCCGAATAGCAGCCAGAACTCCCGCTTCGTGCTGTTCAACACCTGGCGGGGGAACGAGACGGTGTAGGGCGACTTCTTGCTCACGTGGCGGGACTTGGCTTCCTGGACGGCTCCCTCGAATCGCTTGGTGTCTTCGAACTCGCTCTGCTGCAGGTATTCCTCGTAGTCCCGGACATCTTCGAGGACCCTCTGATAGGTTGGCGAATTCCGGAAAGCCTTCTCCAATTCTTCGGGGGTCTTAGGTGCCCTGTCTTCGAAACCTGGCCTGAATCGCCTCTCCTTGGGGTCCGTTATCGCGGTCAAGAAGTCCGCCGTGGTCTGTTGCTCAGGGCACTCAAAGCCGAGGTCAATAAAGTACTGCTTGGCTTCCTTGGCCGGGCCCGAGTAGATCTGGCGTCCCTCATCGATGACCAAGACCTTATCCATGAGCTCGTAGATCCCCTCTCCTGCTTGATACAGAGTGACGAGAGTAGTGCGATTGGTAATATCCGTCATGATCCTGAGGGACTTCGCGTAATCTAACGCAGTCGAGGCATCAAGGCCACGAGTGGAATTGTCCCAGGCCATCACTGTCGATTTCGATGCCAGCGTTTCCGCGATCGACACACGTTTGCGCTCACCGCCAGAGACGCCGCGGATGAAATCGTCGCCGACGAGCGTGTACTTGGTATGGCTGATTCCAAAGATCTTCATCAGCGCGCTTGCGATGACGGGGATATCCCCCTTTTCCGATCTCTTCGTCTTGTTGAGCAAGGCAAAGGTCAGGGTCTGCCACACGTTCAGCGCAGCATGGTGTATGTCGTCTTCCGGGTTGTAGTTGACTTCGCCACGATACATCTTCTTCTGCTTTGCCGCGTCGATGCCACCGTAGGTGACGTCGCCTTCGACCGCGGCAAAGGATTCGCGGTTGTTGGTGATGGCTTTCAGGAACGTAGAGCAGCCGGCTCCCGGGCGCCCCAAGACGAGCATCATCTCCCCATCACGGACGCATCCCGTGAAATTGTTGATCAGCGTCCGGGTTAGGGGAGTCCGCAAGCGCAGGGACGGGAATACCTTGGTGATGTTATGATATAGATCTGGTCCGAATGTGCCGATGATGGCGTCTGGGACTGTGCGTACGAAGGAGGCGGCGGTCATGACCCCCTTGACGGTGAGGTTTCGATAGACAACACCGACCTTCTTGGCGGATCCGGCTTCGGTGCGCTTTTCATATCGGCCTTCGCGCATGAATTTCCCAAGCTCGAAATCATCTTCGTCGTCGTCGTCGTCTGCTGCTTCGATAATACCGTCTTCGAGAGTATCGTCCGCCGCCTTGGATGATCGAACCCGCCGAGTACGGCTGGCATGTGTATCATGCGTCCTTGTCTGATGTAGCTGTATGAGACTGTGCCGCAACTCCTGCAACTCTTCTCGGGCTGCTTCTTCGTCAACACCGCCGACGTCTCGCTCCCCCCAAGTGCCATTCGTAGCGGACGTCTGTTCACCGTCTGCGCCGTGTGCACCGTTGCTGGCATCGGGCGATAGCGTGCTTGACTCTATCGCGTTGTCGCTGTGCCATTGATTCGCCGGAAGTCCTGACTCTGTCTGGCTGAGGGCCTTCCCTTCTGCGGACGGGCCCCACATGATGATAATTCACGCTGAGCGTCCCGGGTTTTGTTTACCTCTCTTCGTTTAATTATCGACGAAATATTCTCTTCCTGCCTGAGAGAGGCGAACTATCGAAAGTTCGGGTCTCCTGTGTCGAATCTGATCTCGAGCAGTGTCGGTACGAATAAATATTGTATGTTAATAAAAGTTGGTCGTGTCACGAAACCTCTAGTAATGGATCGTGTACAAGTCGGGTGCTAGGAGAAGCGGAAGGAGAGGAAGAAAGAACAAAAGGAGAATATATAATTAGATGAGAGCTTCAAGGCGAAAGTTGGCGTCTTAACTGATATCACATGGGTATTAGGGGCAGGCAACCGACACGTATTTAAATAGCAATGAGAAGTTCTCGGATTACGGGGTTTAAACACCCTTTTCTCCATGATACATTATTCATCAGAGATTGTTTTGGCATCAAACTAGTATGCCTGTGGGCCATGAATCATACCGTCATACCGATCTGAAGGGTCTACTGGCGTCGATATGGGAACTGACGCTTGTGGCGTTAGTCTAAGTGCCCGCTTGGCGAATCTCCCTAGGTAGAATAAAAAACCGTTGCTGATGGACGTGCAAACCCGGATGAGATAAGCACGGGTCGACCCAAGGCCGGGTGGGCGATATATTGGGTGTCGACTCCATATGTTGAACCTGATGGATTTGGAGGTTGAGACTTGAATCGACTAGCGAGCACGAAATGTGCCTGTCCCACCAAGTCTTATAAATCAACTAAGAGCACGTTGCTGGTTTCTAATCTCCAAGGTACTTTCAAATCCTTGTCAGATGGAGACCGCTTCTCCACCTAGACGCTGCACTATGTCAGAGCCTCACCAATGCCGCAGTGAATCGGAATGAGCGAGATGGCTGCAATTGGTTGATGCTGGTCTTGGCATCAAGATACTGTTCGTACCTGGGTCCCGAGCTAAAGATGGCGTTACACTAAACCAATGCGCAACTAACTTCGTATAGGGATAGGCGCCAAAGCTCGGCGATAAACCGTGTTGGCTTCGGTATTTAGGAAAATTCAGTGGGTTTAATGATAAGCCACGTTTTTTTCTTGTGTGTGTGTGTGTGTGTATCTAGAAAACGGGGTGACTCATGAACTACCTTATTCTTTCTAGATCTTATGAGATATATAGAATCATCGTGAATCATGGTGCTTGACTAAGGTACTTAACTTAGTTGCCATGCGGAAAGCACCACACCTAATCTCTCTCCACGTTTCGCACCAATGTCTACTCCTGCGACCAGCTTTCCCTCCCTCCCAGCCGGAACCCGTACAGACGCCGGCCTGACTGACTCCCGTAGGATGCCCCTTAGCATGTTCCCAAACGGCAATGTGAAATTTCCCAATTAGGCCTGATAAAAAAACCCCCCCGCCGAAGAAGTGGCGAAGCGGAGATCCAATAACTGGTAGTTATTATCAGCGCTAGAGTTGTTGTTCGCTTCTCACACTTTGGCTAACCGAATTGAAATTTCCAACCGGACGGGGCCCGAGGGCTGAATGGTGGAATACGAGGGATCTATCTATCTATCACTGCACAGATTCTCCTCATTGATAACGCGGCATAACTAGTCCAAGGTAGGTCTTGGTATTTAGTAGTCATCTGAGTACCTGCCTTTCTGTGCTCAGGGCGGTCGAGATACGATATGAGTTTATTCAAAGTGAAATAAGGCATTTTGAGATAACCGCTATGATTCACGTCAACATGAGCAAGTCTGAAGAAAAATAGCATCTGGGTCGGGCCTTAATTGAATCGCGTTGGCATCAGAAGAAGTTGGGGCTAGCCGGTAACCGATTGCGTTTTGGTACCGCCTTATCGTAGTGTAGAGGTTCATAAGTACCCAGCAGTCTAGTCTCAAAGCAGCCAAATATCACATACCTGGCTGGGCATGATCCTATTGGCTCGAGACCATTTTCTACATTAGGTATAGCTTAGGATATTGGTTATGGGGCGCAATGTCAAATGTCAACGGCGCAATGTCAAATCGCCAACATCTAAGCTGGGCATCACATTCCTCCTGCTCCATTTCAGCTGCGTCGATTAACTTGGATTGAACCGCTCGTAATCACCTAACAGACGTCATCTGTCCTCTGAAACATGGAGGAAAATTAGGCCGGTTTCAATGATTACAAGTCCGGGCGACATCTAACCGTGTACAAGGTTGAGTAAGGTACCTTTACTTAGGCTTTCGCGGGCCGTCATAGTCCCTAGAGTCAAAGTATCGACAAGGTGTTAGAAAACAAGCCCACTGCGCCAAAAGATCAATTATTAATAACCAAAAGAATATTGTCATTTAGATATGTGATTTACGACACGAGGCCCTCTGCATCGGATTTAACCATGTAAGTGTCACGTTAGACGATAACAGAGACATGAGAGGACGCTGTCCTGTAGAAGACATGAATGACACTGCTCGTGTATCTATTAGCATCGAATTGACGATATATGATCCATTCTTAAACTTTGTGAAACTCTACATCAAGTGAACGCTACATCTGCTCTCTTGCCAGAATGATCATCAGTACGAGCTCTGAACTGATGAGTTCATCAAGCAATTCAGTAATAGCTCATTAAACCAAATCGCCTGCTTGTAGAGCAAAAGGCTTGGGATGTACAGGGGTGCACAAGTATGAACAGTGAAAGTAGACGGTCAGTAGGTATCAGGAGATTTGGCACAAAGTGAATAGATACGCAGGTTGCAGTTAAAAGGTAATTATATCACGGTACTAGATAAGCAACGGCAGACGATTAAGAGTCTAACTTGACAACTCTCTACGCTTGGTAGAGTACTAGTATAGCGCTGCAGTTCTACTCCGTGACAGGCTACCTACCTATACAGAAGCTCTATGGCTGAATGGGCCATATGGGGAAGGGGGATCAATTTAATTCATGAACCTTCGTGGTATCCAGGCAGAGTGAAGCCCCCTATACATACTTAGACAAATCGCTATGAAGCCACTCCTGACAGTGAAAGTAAGAGGCAGCTACCAGGGATACTCAATAAGACTGTAAACTCTCTAAATCTCATCCAAAGACTTCCTCCAGCCCTGCAATAATCACGGCAGCACGAAGAATCAGAAGTGTGATGATTAATGACCAACTCTTGCGGATAATTATAGGAGCCGTTACCTGCTGTAGAACACGTAACGGCGGATAGTTTTAATCACTGTGATACCAACGAACGAGGCTTTGAATTCGTCATCAATTAATTAATTAATAACGGGCATATGCAGGCTCCCGGTGGTGGTTAAAAGGTCGCTCTCTCAGAACCCTGAAGTAGGTAGGATGATTCCAAACGCCAAGCTGATGGACTATCTATACTGGGACGGGCTAGCATATAAGTCTTGCATTAGGTTCCCGCGATGGCTTCATTTACATAAGCAGCCATTCTCCTTGTATTTTGTCACAGTAATACTATATATGCAACTGCGGACAATCAAGTGTCCGACTTGACTACGTTCTACTCTTGGTAGTGTACCGGTTGTAGCGCTGCAGTTCTATTATTCCGTGACATATTTGCTGTATTATAACTTATTGGTTTTTTTTTCTCTAGTTACGGTGGTTTCCACTACCTTTTACGAATAATTTTATTTACCCCTTAACAGTTCTTAAGTGGCCTATCTGATTATATTCTATCTAAATTTCTACGAAGTGCCTAAGTGTCGGACTCCAGAGTGCCAGCCATATATAGTGTTTCTCATCTCAACGCTGAGACCGCAAAAAGGCACCCTTCTGGACCATGGCGAGGACTTTAAGTGCGGCGAGCTCATTATTGAATCGGCTTCCAGCAAGTCAAATTAGTAAGGACCGATGAGGCTAGATAGCTCTTGTCTAAGACGACATGACTAACAATGGATCGAGGGAACTCGCTGGAATAGCGGGCAAATTAATGGGTGATGCTACTTGTCTTCTATATCAAAGCGACCGAACAACGCTGGAGGTAACATGCTTAGGAATTATTTTGAATGTTACATGTTACTCTGCTGAGACGTCAGTGGCTCAACCTCGACAGAAGGCAATTGGATTCAACAGCAAGTTAGGCTTCGAGGACCTATCTCAAACAAATGTTCTTGGGCGTAGGCTTTGGGTTTGCTGGAGCTCATATCCTCTGTGTCTTGTTCTATGCTAGGCAATCAAGTCCTACCTACCCTGCAGAGCGGAGATCCAGAGATTAACTGATCACCTTTTCACCCCCTTAAATATTCCGATCCATTAAGCCCTATAACTTTCGTCCTAGCCTTCGTCTCAACTGCTCTTTAACTGCGACTGGCCCATCTATTCACCCTGTGCATTGATCCTCTGACATTTCAGATGCTGATATTGTAGTATTTCAGAAATTCGAAACTTTTAGACAAAGCGGGCCCCCGCCCAGCGAGAAAGATATAGGCTTTCGTAAGATTGTTAAAAGTATCTACACTTACATATAGGCCTATGTAAGACATAAAGTATCATGATATGCTGAGAACTCTCGATATATACAGACATGAATCTGGCCAAGTGTGCTTTCCTTTTAACCAAAGATGCGAACAATTGCTTTTTAGTCATCCTTCGTATAATCCGATAACTGCCGCCAGCGAGAACCGTACGTGTACACCAGGATAGGAATGGGCGCAAGCACCAGACCAATGCCGCCCAGAACGGAGATTCCCAGCCCCCAGTCGAACTTCCTTACTAGAGGGTCCGCGGCTAGGGGTAACACCGTGCTCATAAGGCAGCGCGCGACGATGACGGCCGTCATCCCCGAGGCGGCGTATAGACCGAACGCATCGACGACGTACGCGTTCAAGGGAAGAAACACGATCGTCAGGGTAGTGCCAAACAGCCCGGTCGTGAGCAACATCACTGGCAGGGGCAGGTGCAGCTGCGCCACCCAGCCGTAGGCTATAACGCACAGGGGAAGACCGAAGGACCCCGAGATGACGAGGGGCAGCCGAAACTCGGGTGCTCCGACTCCGTTGTTCCGCTCGCGCAGCTTTATGTATATCTTGTCTAGCAACGCGTTCATGCAAAGCACGCTGAAAGTTGAACCGATGCCTGCGATGGAAGTTAGATATCCCCCCTACCAAAAGGAGGCACGAGATGCTGGGTATCTTCTAGCTGGCTTGAAGCTCACTTACTGAACACTATGAATGCCAGCCCTGTCGCTGCTGGCGAAAGACCGTACGACTGTTGCAGGATATCTGGCAGCGTCGTGGAAAACACGTAGTAGTACGCAAACATAACGGCACCGTAGAGGGATATAACCTGTAAGACGCTCGACCCGGATAGGACGATAGCAGGCCTAGCAGCACATTCTAGGATCTTGCGGAGGCTCGACTGTCCGTCCTTCACGTCATATAGGGTCCTCAGCTTCGGGTTGCCCGTCTCCTCCCGCAGCCTGGCAGCTCGTTGTCGCAAGATGGCCACCTTGTACGTCTCCCGGAAGCAGGTGAGGAAGATGAGCTCGCACGCAAGCGCCAGGCCGGCCGAGAGCCAGAGCACCGAGCGCCACCCAATCGTCTCGGCAATAGCGCCGCCAATGGCCGGGCCGAGCGAGCCTCCGATTAATGGCGCGAGAGCGATCAGGCTCAGAGCGGACCCGCGCTGGTCGGCCGGGAACATGTCGCCGATGATGGCCGGGCCCAGCACATTGGAGGCCACGGATAGGCCGGTAAGTGCACGAGCACAGATGAAGAGAGACGTGCTCTGCGACGTGGCCGCCAGGGTCGTGGCCAGAAAGAAGAGGATGGTCGCGCCGTTCATCACGGGGTATCGTCCGAACACCTCGGAGAGTGGCGCGATGAGCAGCGGGCCGGCGGCCTCGCCCAGCTCCCAGATGGTCACGAGCAGCACGCTGGACGATTTACTCACGCGTCCGTCGTCTAGGTCGGCGACGATCCGGTTTGCTATGGGGACGACGGAGATGCATGTGAAGGTCCTGAGCCATCACGTCAATATTTATGTATAATTATACTCACGGTCGCGGATGAAGCTGATCACGTACACCGTGAACGCCAAGAAAGAGAGCAAGAGCACAATTCCCCATTTGTAGACGGCCGGCCAATCCAGGGGGTTCTCGGCGTCGCCTTCGATATTGAAGTCGACGATGTCCTTGCGCGAGGTCTCATCGCAGCGCTCGGTGTCGATGAGATGGACCTCTGCCAGTAGCGGCTCCGTCTCGTCCATCTCGGTGTCTGAGATGTCCAGTAGTCTGGGTGAAGACCCGGACCTGGACTAATTACGTGAGAGGAGAAAAAGTTGTGAGATGACAAAGTGAAGATTTCGAGATTTGCGATTCGAGGTTTTCGATATGCCGATTATTAATGCTAGTTGACCGGAATAAAGTGGCCCGCGTGCATGGACTCGACTGGTCGGGACCTTGCAGAGCTGAGTGCCGCGATTGCGCCTTTCACGTCGTCGACACCGGCAAGTAACCCCTGCAAGTGTCCGAAAAGGAATGGTCATGGTGACAGGGCGGGTTCCCTAATCCGCTCGAGGTTAGTCTTCACTTAGATAACCGAGATAAGACGAGCGCTCTAGAGATGAACTGGTAGTAGTCCGAGGCCGATGCCGAAAGCGGAGTGCCTAAAGCACCTCATGTTGTACATGTACGTCGTATTGTCAAGGATACGAAGTAAATGCTCATGTATAACACTGTAGCACAAGAATGGTGATTTGACCGGTCCGAATAATATCATGACGTTTGGGTGTAGATCAAGATTTCATCGAGACATAGCAATATGTAACCTAATTATCTCCAAGACAAGGAGGACAGAATATAACTTCCGGGTGAAACTGATTCAGATCTATGCTTCAGCCCCTATCCACTTGCGCACGTCCGGGCGGCTATACCTCCTAATAGGGTAACAGTTAGCTCCACACCGCCTTACATAATATATTAATTTGAACTCTCTACCGCGCAAGTAAAAAAAAATAACATTTACGACCTCGATGCTCGAATGCTTCTATTTCAATAAGACATAATCATGGTGGTTGAATCATTTCATGCACTTGACATTCACCGCCGGATTCTTTTTTGCGCAATGTTGGACTGTCGACGGTTTCTCTACCCCTCATGGGTAAGTACGGCGCTAGCCTATGATTTATTTCACTGAAATCAACATCTATAAAAACAACACGATCACTCGAGGTGCACCCAGACAAGGTGGCGTGGGGACCTCGTCTATACCAATTCGCAGAATGGAAACACAAGTCTTATACTTAACAAGAAACCCACAACGAGTCTATGGAAGCCCTGTCATTACCTAGCTAGGTACCACGATTGCTCCTATATCTATCTACCTCCATATCCAGACAGCAGCCGGTAAGGAAGCGAGAGAGTTATTCGCCGCGATTTATTCGACCCCGTTAAGCTGGAAATATATACCGCCTCGACTCGAGAGTCTGCGAGTCCGAGGTTCGTGCGACCACCTATCCATGCGCGATAATACTTGGTCTTTATCACCAAGGGGTGTCACTTATTACATCATAGTAGATTCAAAATACAGAGATTATAAGTAGCTCGCGAAAAGTTCAAGGCCTCCTGATAGCTATGGCAAAAAGCTGCTGAATGTCGCGAATTAATTATGAATCAATAATAAATTAATTGATTTTCTTGTAAGCAATTTCGCTCGGCCTTGGGTTGTTGCTCGCCTTGTGACGATGTCGGTCGCTCGTAAATGCTAACAAATTCCCATAAAAAAAGTTTGTATCTCGTATCGAACAGATGGTCTTTAACGGGGTGCGCTATCGTTCATCGTTCATCGTTCATTCGTGTCACCCTTCACCCCTGGGCCAAATGCTGATTGCAAGCATACTGTGAGTTAATTTTATATATAGACTTTGGCTAGGGGGGGCGATGGGAGGGGGGATGGGACCCCGCGTTTCTTAGATCCTACGGCCGTATGTGATAGACACCAGTCTCGAACTGTATTATAATCCGAGCAGCATCTAACTTTCCGACTACTGTTTCTTGTTCGGACAGCTTAACAGTGACGGGTGGCCGCGCCGCGAAGGGCTTAGGAGAAGAGTTTCGAAGCAGCCCAAGTCTACGCAGCTCGGTGCTTTACAGTACAGTATTTTAAAATCGATCCCGGCTGGGCATGAGATATGGCTCCCCGGATTACCGCTAGGGAGGGCTTTTACAGTAAAGCTAGAGTGGAATGTAGATAAGGGGACTGGAATCTTAGTTTTAGGCGATAAAGTTCTAGCCATATTATGAAAAACGGGATAGCTGTGTGGCGTTCTGCCTACCTAACTTAATTTATATAGCATTGCAGGGGGCTTCGCCTCCTTTGTTCCAACCCAAGCAACAACAACATGATTGATCGGTGGTGGTGCAGGCAGTACTATTCCTGGCCGTACCTTGGGAAATAAAATAAATGAACAAGCCGTCTCAAATTTCTGCTACTAGGGCTTTGGACTTTTGCGACCTAGTCACCGACCGTTCCTCCCTTTTTAGCACCTCCTCCATCATGGAATCGAAACAATCAAGGTCATCCGCCTGATCCTCCAAAATCTGTTCTATAGACCGGATTTTTGGCCAGAGGCTGAGATGTGGATAGGTAATAGCGATACTGAAGTCAAAAAGCCGCCCGCCGAGGTAGTTATCCTCCCGGACATCCATGTTGTAGATGCCTAGCTTGTTCAGCTGTTCCAAGTTCTTCCTCATCACCTCCCACTTCTTCCGGTGGCGCAGCGACTTCCATGGAATATAGTCCTTGACAATAGCACGGAGCTCAGATTCTTTATCTTCAGCTTTTCGATTCCAGTCGCGAATGCCGAACTGATCTTCAATCTGGCGTTCTATGGCTTCCGATAGAAATACGTAACCGTGACAACGGACTGCCAACTCATCGTCTCTCTTTTTCTCGACGAGTAGACCGAAAGCGCGGCATTCGGCATAAAAGGGGTCTATATGGTGCCGTACAACATTATCTTTCAACAAATATTGTTTGTCAAAAGCGTAGGGCCGTATCTCTTCAAGACTAAAGAAGTTGAACTGCACTTTGTTAGTTTGATGTCTATTGACTTCCTGAGTTTTGACGTACGATTTTCAAGGCGAACGTTTCCCCTTCGATCCTGACTCGGAAAACTCTACCATGAGGTATTTGTTCGCGACCTTCATCATCGTCGTCTGAATGTAAGATATCTTCGAATTGTATGCTCTCGATATCACCCTCAAAAGCCTTTAGCTTCGGGCCAGTTATTTTACGAGGCAGGGGAACCGCCATGTCCTATTACATGTTCTTGCTCCCGCTATTTGTGATGTTGAGATCACGTTGAGTTTGGCTTCTGGATAAATACCAACAAAACAGAGTAAGTGGAGAAGCCCTCGGGAATCTGAGACGTAGCCGACTGCTCCCTTGGTGTAACAGTTGAGGCATGAGGCGCCCCCTTGCTTCAACGAAGTATCTGATTGGTCTGAATACGCTATCCACCCGCGAATTGACAGATCAGAAAACAGAGGTCACATTAAACCTATATGGGGAATAGGGCGATTGAAAAGGTGTCGCATCGAAAGGAAAAGAGAGGCTACAGTACACTTCAGGTAATGATTATTTGGTAATTAAGGTGGTATTTGAAGACTTTATATGAGATGGGTTGTGAGTGGTATGGAGGCTCCCAAACCAACTCCTGGACATTTATATGCAAAAACATGAATCGCTAGAACGCCCACCGCCATGATACCCCCGAGTCTTCATCAACATTACGCCTTGCCTCCGCCTTGGAACGATTGGTCAACACCAGCGAATGAAAACTCATTCAGCGTCTCCTCCCACAGCTGCTTAGACACCCTCTCCCCCACCGGCTTGTAGACGATAGCCGCTTTTCTGTAATGAATCACAATCGGTCAGTCAAACATCCTTTCTCTCGGCGGAAGAAATATCATCAGAGGAAGTCCCACGACTTACGGTCTCAGTTTCCCACACTCCACATATTGCCCGTGTGCTTCCTCGCCGAACCGCACCGCCGCGTGCACGATGGTGCGGGCGCCCACGTCGCACGGGTAGCCAATCAGGCGCGTCCAGGCCTTGAAGACGAGGCCGAGGAGCTTCCCCTCGCCCTCGCGCTGGAACTCGGAGCCGTAGCAGAAGCCGGGGTTGACGGCGTCGATGACGACGTCGGAGGCGGACACGCGGTCCGCGAGCTCCGTGAGGAAGAACTGGCCGAGCAGCTTCGACGTCGCGTAGCGCTCCTGCATATTCCACTTCTCCATGCCCTTCTTGAAGGCCGGCAGCAGCGGCGTCGCGCCCTGCTCAGGGAACTTGGCCCACCCCGCCGTGTCGGACGAGACCAGGACGAGCCGCCCGGGGGCCGACCCGATCTTCTTCTGCCGGAGCACGGGGAGCAGGACGAGCATCAGCAGCGCGTTGGACAGGTAGTTGACCTGCACGGCCTGCTCGAAGCCGGTTACCGGGCTGAACTCCTCGGCGACTTTGAAGACGCCGGCGTTCAGGACGGCGATGTCCAGTCGCGTCAGTGTGCTCGCCCTCTCGCCGAATTTGATAATCGATGCATAGTCGGACAGATCCAGAGGCCAGACCTCGATGTCGTGGGATTTGGCGCTCCGTCCTGATAGAAGATTTTCGCGGGCGGCCTCGCCTTTGCTGGTGCTGCGTACGGCGAGGATAAGTTTGCTCAGGCCCAAGTCTAGCAGTTGGCGAGAGACCTCGAGACCGAGTCCCGTGTTAGAGCCGGTGACGATGGCTGTTTTGCCTTGGAGATCGACGTCTTTGCGTGTCAGGAGTGGCGTTTTGTCAATGAACTGACGATACATGTATTGTGGGAAGCTGGACTCCTTTTCAGGGGTGAGACCGAAATCTGGGATTGGTCTCGGCATGGCTAAAGTAATTACAGGGGCGCAGGAAAGTGATCAGGGACGGAGAACAGCAGTTGACTTGAGATAGTTTCAAAGAGAAACAGGATATGCGAGGGTATCTGAATTCTGAGGAAGAAGATGAAAATGGACTCGTAAAGGAGAATTATCAGCTGCGGATTTGTAAGTTGGATAGAGGAAACAAGACCCAGGTCAAGGTAGGAAGCTTAACCAAACTAGTAATATGAAAACAGAAGTATTACAATGATGAGATTGTAGATGAGCTGAAAAAGAAGGCATGTCTAAAATTTAGACGCGAGAGAAGGAACTGCCCTCCCTATATATGTTTTCTCACATCAGGGGCCATATGAAGCCGTACAAATGCGAATGCGATCGCAAGTTCATCTCATCAACGGTAACATTGGGAGAAAGTAGACTATGTCAGCTCTGGCTAGTCTAGCGGCTTGGCGTAGCCTCAATCCTTCGACGGAGCAACTTTCTGCGACTGGGTCCGGTAGCACTCGGGGCAAAGTGTATCCATGATCGGACTCTAGTCGGGCCCAAGTTAAACCATTTTTAATTGTTAGCTGCAATACGCCATTTTTAGGCATATCCGATAAAGTTATAAATCGTTATATGACGCGGTTGGCCAAGCCGGTTCCGACTCTGAACGGAACTCTGCTAAAATTAAATACGGGGATTTGATGGGTCCGACACTAATAGACAGGATGACGTCTGCCCTCCCTCCAACCTGCGAGGCAAAAATAACAACTTAAGAACCTAAGAAAACAAAAATACAATAACACGAAGGATTCGCTGGTCATCACCTACACAATTACTAATATGATTGTTTAAGATAACAAACAAGGCCCGCGCAAGTCATTCCAACATGTTCGAAGTTCCCTAGAGGCTAGAGCGCAGCGCCGCATAGAGCGACACACCCCGTCAACGATGAATAAACCTTGTCTTGTCCATTACTACATGCAGCATAGAGGCTGAACGTGAGTAAGTAAGTAAGTAATTCGGTAACTACCTATTTTCCTCACTTCTGATCGTACAAAATCCACGTCTTCATCCTCTCGCAGAACGTCGTCCTGATCCACTCCCCGATGGCCTCCAGCGACGCCAGCCGCGCGTACGCGCCTAGGAGATCCTTCGTGGACCCCAGGCTGAGGGGGCCGTACATGGTGATATGGGCCGCATCGTCGCATGCGAAGTAGACCTCCCACTCGTGCGCCGTGACCACGATGAGGGGCACAGACACCGCCGGTTTGGTACCGGCGATGAGCTGCTCTCGCTCGTCGGCGGTGAGCTTCGCGGTCTGATGCCTGAAGCCGCGGACTTGCCACATGCGCTTGTGCCACGCGGCTACCCAGATGCCGAGCTGAAGCAGGGG
Source organism: Nemania sp. NC0429 (assembly GCA_022578495.1). Classification (NCBI taxonomy): domain Eukaryota; kingdom Fungi; phylum Ascomycota; class Sordariomycetes; order Xylariales; family Xylariaceae; genus Nemania; species Nemania sp. NC0429. The sequence continues at coordinate 120,568 of MU392255.1, forward strand.
ATCCCGTCCGGGGTATTTTGCGCTGGCCTCTGATGGCCACGGCCGCCGGGCTGTATCGCAGGGGGGTGTAATCTGTCTGGTTGAGATGAGTCCCGAGCCCGCAGACGCCCATGTCCAGGACCGTGTTGCGAATGGCGGCCTTCAGCTTCGGGTCGGAAACTTCTGCGGCCAGGACAAAGCCCACCGTGTCGTGGCCGCTGGTGCATCGTTGATGTATGGTATATACGAATATTCGGACGGCTCTGTGATGATACCGCTATCAACTTCGGTGGAACACGGCGAGAGAGGCCTGTCGAAGCCCCGGATACGAACGCGGCGTCGCAGGCTCGGCACCGAATTCTGTGCAATAGTAGGTACCTTGCATCGTCGGCTCGACGGTGACCTGTGATCCGACTTTTTTCGAACGCCAGTTCCAACATCGGGGCATGGACGAGGCGGCTCCATGCGGCCGCGCTGCGGCCTTGTTCTACTGACGTCTTCGCCGCTTCGACGATTCTGAAGAGCCTGGCCAATGTCGCCTTAGCAGCCGGCATGTCTCCGGGCGATAATTTCGCCGCTTGAAAAAAGTTGGGAAGCGCGGCGCCTTGTCCTAAGAAGCGGGATATTACCTGCTCTTGCACCTGTTCGGGGATCATCTCCTCTTGATGCCTCGTAGCTCTCTTGATGGCGATGTGTAGAGACCAGACGTCGGCTGGGAGGACGACGATTGGGTTCGCGGCAAGAAATTCCCGTCTGACGACTGGCTTGTCAAGTAGGTAGTTCCAGATCGGCAAGCATTTCTAGACGGGCAGTAGTAATTTCGATAGGGGGCTTCGTGGGGGCGTGGTGTCCTTGGAGGCAGCGGCAGCGGGAGCAGGGGCAGGAGTCTCAGCTAATATGGCTTTAGCAGCTCGCCCCCGGGCTCCATAGACTCGAGCCAGTCCGCTACCAGTCCTTTTTGGGACATTTTGCCTTGACACGGCTAAATAATGATAGACTGTCGAGACTACGGGGCCTAAAGTGGTGTTAAGGTAAGGCAATACGATATGTATGCAAAAGCTGATAAGTGTTGCAATTGATACTTGAAGGCCGGTGGGTAAACATTGAGAGAACTTAGAGTATCAACGGTACTACCCGACATAAGAGGTTATCACGGTATTGATTAGCAGATACGAGGGACAGGGTCTACGAGTGACGCAGGTATATAGAGGTAATATCATAGCTCAGCGGCAGGCACATTAGATGGCACGCAGGGCATTTCGACAATCTTGAGAAGTTGGATCGAAACTTCCAAGTATGTGATCTGCATTGCCCGAGCAATTGATCATGCGACGGGGGTGTGAGATGACTATCTCTAAAATGCCGACTGCTTTTATTCGCTCTCATCTTCATCATCATCTTCACGCTCGTCTTCATCCTCGCCCTCCTCCGCGTCCTCGTCTTCTACTTCAGGTTGCTCGTCCGATTCCGTTTCGGGTTCACTGTCTGGCCCATCACTCTGGCTATCTCCGCCGGCATCAGACGAATCGTCTTCCTCTTCGCCGGTGATTTTGAAAACCTCATGTCTATGCAGCTTGCTCCGAGACTGATAGCAATGAAGACAATACGCCGTCGTGCGGCCGTCGCACCCTTTCCCTGCGCAGCTGTACCACTGCCCGTGTAATCCCTTTCCACCGGTCAGTCAGCAACGTTGATCGATTTGTTCACGAAAAGCCTTGTCATCTGGGGGCAGGGTCTGTTAAAGACAAAAGTCACACGTACGAGTAAACAATGGTCACACCACATTTCCCCGGTATCGAAGACAGCCTTCTTACTACCACCTGATTTCCAATCCCAGTTCCGATCGTCGTCCCCCATCTTTTCGAAGTCTTCGGGCCGCGGCGTTAGCAATGGCGTGATCTCTTCGCTGACACGGTAGTATTTGGCAATCGTCATGGGGGTCCATGTGCGATCAATACCCTCGCCACGAACGAGACGGTACGCCCCGCGATCAAGAAGTTCCTGGACGATGGCTTGCATCTCCGATGTTTGTGTTCCCCATAACCCAGTCACGCGCAAGGCCCAGAGAAGAGGCGTCCAGCCGTGTGCATCCTTTTGGTTCTGATGTAAAGATAAGCGTCAGTCAGCTTTCTACCAATGATTTTCGATGTGCGTACTATGAATTTAGGCCGTTTGTCTAATACCAACTTCACAACATCTAACCGCCCGCTAAGCACGGCGAAGTGAAGTGCAGTTCGCTGAATGATGTCGACCGCATCTATATCGGCGCCGTGCTTTAGCAATAGCTCAACATGTGCTCGGGTGCGATAGAGGGCTATATGGAGCGGTGTGCGCCCAGTGTTGTCCTTGGCATTGACATTCGCGTGGTATTGCTCGATAAGCAGGCGCATCGTTTCTATGGTCGACGTGAGACAGGCTACTGGAAGCGCGCCGCCCCAGAACATGGTAAGTGTGTTGACCTCGGCGTTGCCTTCTTTGAGCAGATACTGGATGATTGCTTGCTTCTCGTCTGTCTCCTTAGAACGGAAAAGCGCAGCATTCAATGCAGTTCCATCTAGACTAGTAGGATTGAGGTGGTTTACGATGGCTGGGTCTGCTTTGTTAGTGTGCATCATCTTCACCATATCTAGAGTGCCATGGCCGCAGGCCAAAATGAAAGGCCCGTCGAGTGATCCGGCAGCTGTATTGATAAGCGCACCATGCTCTACGAGACATTGCACAGCGGAGTTGTTGCGTGCTTTCGTAGCAACACTTAGTGGCGTGAGGTCTTCATTGTTGACCGCTTCGATATTTGCCCCGTGTTCGATTAACAACTCCACGACTTCGGCACTGGTGCTGGCCGAAATGTAGTGAAGTGCTGTGTTGCCATCACCATCCACTTTGTGAATATCTAGTTGGTACTGGTGGCCGAGGAGAACCTGGATATTCTTCAGACTAGAGTCCCTGACTTGTAAATGAAGTAAACGATCGGTGTCTGGTAAATAGGAAGCGTCTGGGCAGTGTGGCAAAAGCTTCTCGATCATATATGCCTGACGCTCAACGGCTACCCCCATACTAGACTGGAGGGTTTTTCGGCTTGGCTTTGCCTTTAGCAGCTCGTCAACAACGCTCGGATAATCCCAGCCCACGGCGTAATATAGAGAAGGTTGGCCTTTGCTATTCTCGGGAGTGGAAAGCACATCGATATCTGCACCGGCAGCAATCAGCTGCCGAGTAATCTTGACGTTGTGGTAACCAAAATGAATAGGAAACCAAGTGCTATCTCCCTTCTCGTTGACGTCAACTCCAGTTTCGATCAGAGCCCTGACTGCTACAGACAAGCCTTGAGAGGCGGCGTCGGAGAGTGGGGTCATGTCGTACAACGATGAATAGCTTGTGAAGCTTGCGCCTTTATCTATGAGGTATTTCATGCCGCGTGCAAACTGGTCTATCAACGCCGTTCTAAATCCAACTGTTGTGACGTGTTCCAAAACCTGAGGAATTGCCCACTGGGATCTTGCTCCGTTCTCAAATAGTAATTTCACAACTGCTATGTCACCATTCGAGACGGCAGCTTCCATCCAGGCCTCAAAGTATGATGGGAATTGTGGATCTTTCAGAATGCTCCGTTTCGGCCCGGTTAGAATGTCGAGTAGATCAATTGCGTGCGGCCATTGCTGGATCGCTTTCGTGATAGCGGCTCCAGGGCTAGTCGAGCTATAACCATCGTGTACAACTTTGTTGTGAAGATAACTTATCATTATGTCTTCTTCGCCGACCTCTGTGGAATCTGTTCTATCAGATGGTGTGCTAATTTCGCGGCGCAAGTGACGGTCAAGATAATCCAGTATGTTTTGCACAGGTCTACGACGGCTGAATGCTGACGACTCTGTAAATACTGATCTGTAGTATCTGATCGCTGCAGAATCATCTGCTCGTTCGGCGATAGCGGATCTTAGAATGTCAAGTATATCTATGTCTCCGAACTGTATCGCGAGCCTGATAGGCAACGGTGTGTGATCTCCAACTTCAAGTTCGCTCATGACGGTCGGACCCCCCTCACGGATAAGCCATTCAAGTACCTCACTGTTACCTCGCTGGCAAGCATAGCTCAATGAGGATAAGCCGCGAGAGGTGCCTATGTCTCGGCCCGAGGTCTTTGCCATGTCTAACAAGGTTTTGGCAAATGCGGTGTGTCCTAGCGACGCGGCGCGCGCAAGTAAGGGTGTGAAATCCTGTATTCCACGGCGAATATTTTGCTCAAGATCAATGATTTCCGAAAACACTTCTTTATTACCGCTCTCGATCGCAGCCAAGATGGGTTGGTCAAGGGTCTCTCCTTCTGGCAACGGAATCGCCAACAGCTCCTTTACTATCCGCAAATTACCACGCCCGGCTGCCACCGCTAGAGCAGCAAAGCACGCATTGCTTAAACCAGCGGTTTTCAGTTCTTGATATTTTTTGAGAGACGAGATCAATAGATCTTCGGCCTCATGCTCCGCAAAGATAGCAAGACTTGCGAAAATGTTGACAATTGACTTGTCCCCGCGGCTAGCTGTAGGCGGAGATAGCCCCTGGTAGAGGACGACCCATAGTCGCACCACCTCGTCATCGGCCAAGAATCGGGTCCAAGCGTTCGACGCAAATATTTCTTTACCCGCACTCATAGCATGTCGAAGCCAGTACTTCACAGCATATGACAGGAGGTCGTCTTTGCACTCAAATGGCGTGTGCCAACTTCCAGCTCCAGCACGATGCTCCAGCAACTGACGCCTCTTTGGGGATGCTAGGTAGTTCAGGCAAGCCGTAGCAATACGTTCATGAGTAGAAGCTGCCGAACTAAAAGAGAACGGACTCCCGGGAGCTTGTTGAGTAGACGCAAGAAGGAAGTCTCGGAGCTCTGAGTGTGCTAAATGAATCTCCTTTCGCCGTACAGTCAAGAGCCCGCCGCAGGCCTTTTCAGTAATACGTCGCAAGGCGGATACTCCGGGAAGTCCATGCTGAGGCTCTTCTGACAGGTCTAAGAGCTCGAGATCAAGCAGCTCTCCGAGAGTAAGAGGCCGAAAAGCAAACGTAACCCATTCAAGAACGAGACTCGACCAAGACCGAGTTTGTGAGGGCAATGACGTAAGAATGTGTTTGAATACTTTTTGGGGAGTAGCTGGTATGAGTTGCGAAATAGCCTCTTGTAGTTGCTCTTCGCTAGGGAACTGTAAACCCCTCAGCCAGTTGGCAAGCAATTCCCACAACGTTTCATCATTCCCGCATGACTGCGCAAGCAAACCCAAGGCAACACTGTATCCGTACAGTTGAGGTCGGTCTTGGACTAAAGCGATTATTGATTTGAGAAAAGTTGCATCTTCAACTTGATCTCTAGTTTCAGACACACTATCGTGGGAATTTCGTACCTTCACCTTGTTTCCGGGTCTCGCTGGCCTTTCTAGTTTATAGATATCAACTGGCTTTAGTCCCGAAGACCCAGCAAGTGTAGCAGATCGCACAGGCGACACCAGAGAAGCAGGGTCCGAACTGGTGATGACAACTTTCAATCTGAGGCCACAATCATGGACGATGCTTTCAAGCTTCTGAAACAACCAGGCGCCGTCTTTGATTCGGTCGTCTAGGTTCCCTAGAATGATGACGATGGCGAATTCTGGACGGTTGCTTGGATCCTTTCGGCGTGACTTCAGGGTCAAAAGGACAATACTGATCCATGTAAAATAGAGATCTTGAATTTGTGTGTTGTGACAGATGTCGAGGTATTTGATAATTTCTTGGGTATGTTCTTCCTTCTCGTTCTCGAGGTGGAAGCGGTGGCTATAAAGCTGGGCTAGGAAACTGTACAGCGCAGCCTCGGCCGAGTCTCTGTGGCCATTATTTGGATCGAAGCTGAAAAATTCGCATAAGCCAGTCCAAAGCTTTTGTTCACTGAGATCCCGGCGCCAGCGAAAAATGTGTTCCGCAGTTTCGACAGCGCCGTAGCCGGGGAACGGTACGTGAACAAGCCAACAACCAGCGCCGTCCGAGTTAATAAACTCTAGAAAGGCTCTGCGCGCAGCGGAAATTTCAGGTTCCTCTTTGTCCAACGGAAGGGTATCAATCGAATACTGGGGGGGCGCTTGTGACGCAAGCTTGTCGACACATTGGCGGAAGGCTCGGGTCTAGTGTCAGCTATGGGATCGATTTGAGCGGAGGCAGATATCGATGAGAACATACCGGCATTTGAAGAGAAATCCGTCCATTCGACACCCCCACCTAATCCCTTTGAAATCATATCTCTGAGCAAGTCCTTATGTCCTAAATCGGTTATAAACCACTTATCAAACATTGAGAGTGTGGACGTTGCGAATCTGTCGAAGACCTGTGGGTACAAGAAGAGTAAGCATGGCTGGGCTAATGAAATTGAATATGATCATTGCCTGTACCCTTTCTTTTGAGTCCGGATGAGTCGAAACGCCTAAGATGATGCTGATGATGGTAGGTATTCTCGTTTCAGCAAACGAATAATTGGTTGCCTGAACCCAGTCGACAAGAGGGCCAGATAGGTCCCACGCCTCTGGATATGTCGTCTTCTGATGGGTCATGAGCAAATGCGTGCATCCAGCTTGCAAGTCAACCTTTAGACCTTGGTGGGGGCAACCCAGAAATACCTGCTTGGGATATAAGCGGCCGTGCCTAAGGCACGAATGGCTGAGATTTTGATGGAACTGACCATAGAACCAATGGACGTATAGACGTCTTTGTACTTTCTTTGCTGGGCTAGAATTGCTGCCTTCCGTTCGTATTAGATAACTGCTGCGTCAACAGTCCATCGAATGGATAGCTGGAGAGACATGTTACCTCCTTCACAAGTGAACCGCCAAGGTCATGGCCAACGAAGACGATCGGCATGTTCTAGCCACGAAGTAGAAATTAGCGGTGGTGTTGAAATGGTGTATTGAGCGTGGCAGCAAACCTTTGACCGGTCATCTCTGATTTTGAGCAATGAGTCAAGAAGTCTTGTCGCTTCATCTTTCGCTCCCCCGAGGGTGAGGATGCCACCAAGGGGACCAAACACATCGTAGGTGTAGAGCGAGAGGCGGGGGCGGATCGATTCGCCACGAAGAGATGGTAAGAACTCATCCTCCCACTTGATGTCTATCCAGCTGCTGTGATTGCTGCCATAAAGACCATGTACGACAACGACACTGTTGACCGTGAGCCTGTGGCGGACATGTTGGCTGGCAGAGCCTTAGCCTTACTCGCAGAGATCTCGCGCATCCTCGAAATCTGAACCATTAATCGTTCTCAGTCCATAGTCCTCGGACGCCATTGCTGAGAATCTCTCGTTCCACTCGGGACATGTCAATCGAATAGCGTTGAATTTGAGTTGAACGCCTCAGGCCCGGCGTTGATGAAAATCCGAATTGCGTTTTGAGAGTTACCACAATTAGCCGATGGTGATGAAGGCGGCTGGTTTTCTGTGGCTAGGCGCACTACCAGTAGCCCCCCTGTCAACCCGCCTCACCTCGTGAGCGCCATGACAGGTCCTAAGCTGCATATTATAATCATCTCATCACATGCAGGCGGCTTTGCCTTGCAGGAAGCTTACACGGCCCCCACAGGGAGCGCGAAAATACCAGTTGCATTGAGGAGGGCACATAATAGGGGAGTGTACGAGGTATTGTACCTACACTAACTGTATGCACTCTAATCTGCTAAGGTGCTACCCGCCTGGGCCAATACCTATCGTCTCAGTCTAGGCGGTACCTACCGCTAAGCCTGAGGGACGTATTCGTCCGGGCGGGGACAGATGAAGAACAACACAGATTGCAGAGGCAAAAGTCATGTCAGGTCATCTTCTGCGCGTTCGTCCACACGGTTTGCAGCGTGATGTCAGAAAACTCGGGGCTCTCGAGGTTGATCCTGCCTAGATTATTGACAAGCTTCTGCTTTTTGTTGTTATTCTTGCTGTTGCTGTTGCTGTCGTTGTTGCTGCTGTCTTCGTCGATGGTCTCGTTGTGGTAGTGGTGGAGCTTATTAGTTGGACTCGAGTCGACTTTGTAGAGGACAGGGTCGTCTCGGGGATTTGACCTGAACCAGGTCTGTGCATGGGTGAGATTGTCCGGGGTGACGGCCAGGGTAAAGTGGGCCTGAAAATTAACGGCTGGCTCGCGTCTGACCAAAATGGAGGCGCGCAGGCTGACGGGTGCGCCTGTCTTGTCTGTCGAGTTCTCCAGCAGGGTCCAGGAGGCTGTGTTAGGCTTGCCCCAGTTTCGCCCTAGCGTCTCGATGGCCCCACGCACAGTGCCCGCACTGGTGACGTCCCTTTCCACCACCTTTTCTCGCATCAGCTCTGCTCCCAATTCAGCCCCCAACACATTGCCGCCCGTCCTGCCCGCGACCCCTACCGTCACCGTCTCCTTCTGCGTCGTAGGGTGCACCCAGAACCGTCCGTCAGGCGCGATCTTGTCAACAACCGGGTCGTCGTCCGCTTCGTTGATTGCCGAGAATCTGACTGTTGCTTGGACCTTCTTGATACGCCGTCCGAGGTCAACCGGGTCGAAGCGGAAATGTAGGACGATGAGGGAGCAATGCTGTGGCTGCTGGTCATTATTGTCCTCGCCCTCGTCGCCCTTCTCATCGGCCTCGGAATACAGTCCATGCACGACGTCCTTGGTCACGCAACTGGCCGAGATGCGTCCATTGTTGCGCTCAATGGCTGTTCCGCGCTGCCAGGGATCCTTCAGACTGTTTGCAGTGTGCACATTCGACGAGTTGCTGACGAGCTCGACCACGGGAATGCTGAATGCAGGAAGCTGATCGATCTCCTGCGACTTTGCTTCGTTCAACGTGTCTGAATCGGCCATGTTGCTACTGTTGCTACACTATTAGTAAACCTGGCCGCCGTCTGGACCCTAGTCTGTGTTGTCTCAACTGCCTGGGGATATGGAACGACTAAATAGGTAATAATGGCAATCCTACAACGCCCAGTCGAGTGGAGATATCTTTGGGGTGCGCGCACCTGCATCCACTGTAGATGCCACCATAGTACGTACCTCTGGTAAGGTGAGAACTGCAGTAGCTATTCTTGGGGGGTGGATGCAACCCTCCACCTTGGTCCTGAAGGGGAGGGTAAGTAATGCGAAGTCATCTCACTGGTCCCCTGTAGTTCATGCCTTTGCCCTCTATTCTACGCCTCGTCTCTTACACGCAACGTCGCTTCCACCCTTGCAGTTCTTGCTATTCTTTCTCTAGCGTTACAGGCCACATGTGAACTGGTCTTCATAAACCAATTCATCGCTGCGATAGATATTTGCTCTTACGCCATGGAGCTATCAACCCTACCAAGCGAGACTCAGTTTCCAGATAATGGCTATGCTTATAGTACCGGTACAAGAGACCAGAACGGAGATCCTGAGGAAGAAATCGGGGAAGAAGAGTATGAAGATGGAGATAGCGAGAGTGGGAGTGAGGGGGAAGAAGAAGGCGAGTACATGATCACAGACGAAGAATTAGAAGAAAATTTAGGTCGACTCGGGGGGCAACTCGGCGATAAGAATTTCGTGTTGCAGCTAGAGGAGGATGTGAAGAAGCAGCGAGAACTTTTGGAAGAATTCGACATTTACCTTGGAATGCGGCCTCCAGAGAAAATGGATAATATGCTTCACTTCATGGCCAGAAAGCGATTCCCAAGCCCCTTTCTGATACGGCACATGCTCAGCAACCACAAAAAGAGGATGGATGACAAAGACGACGCACAGCGCCGGCCGCTCACCCTTGCCATCGAAAAGAATAACGAGGTCTTTATAACGACGGTTCTCGAAAGCCAATACGACGATGCGGACCTCGAACGAATCCTCGGGCTCAAGTCCTCCGATGCGGGCAACGGGATCCACAAGGCTATCAGGGACGGTCTTCGCCCCAAACTCACCATTGATCTCGTCAATAAAGTTTCTAACAAAGTACTGAAAGACGTGGATGGAGAGGGGTGCACTCCACTTCACCGCGCTGTTGAGTATAAGAGATGCACCGAAGCCCAGCTTGATGTTGTAAAAGCCTTGCTGAAAAAGGGGGACTCGGCCCTGGATGTGAGAAACAAGGCAGGGTTGTCTGTGTATCAGTACCATCTCAGCACCAGACCCATTGAAGACTCGACGGCTGCAAAAGCCTCTGTGAAGGATAGAGGAACTACCAGTTCCAAATTACTGGACCCGTCACAAGCAGTCCGGGACAAGGTAGGGGACGAAAGAGGAAAGAAGGCGGTTCGCGAGATGGATACCACAAGGAAGAAAGGAGATGAAGTCCACAACGGGTTTTCGCCGGCTCAGCCTCCTGGTATAGGCCCAGGCCCAGCTCTCAGGCGGGCTCAAACAGCGAAACAGGAGGATGTAACGAGCTATAACGTGCCTCAACTGCTCCTAATTGCTACCAGCTACCAGGCCAACATATCACGGAAAGCCATATCCACGCCCTCGCCGGCAACGGCAAAGACAGCATCTGAGAACCGAATGGAAACCCCACCAACTATATCCAAAGTCAAAAAGAACCCGAAGGGGAGGAAGGGGTTCAAGCCCACCGCAACAAAGGCCGTGGAGGCCACACCGCTGGCCAGTAAGGCATCCGCCGACAGGATCGCCAACGAGGTGAAACTGCAGTATCTCCGCTCTACCTTCACAGATGATCGAAGAAACCACGATACCGCGGTTGAGTTTCTATATCCCAGCCAAAGTAGGTGTCATGCTATGTATGCATCTACCTCCTGCTAGGTCCACCGCTAACTCTATTAGCGAAACATATATGTTTCAATCTACTGCAAAATTACAAGCCCATGAGCGAGAAATCTCTGAGGTCTGGAAGCTACAGCCGGTTCGAATTCGACACGGCCTTGCAGTTCGTCGCTGTTGGTCCTATTGCTATAGAAAAGCAAGGGGAAGCGTCGGTATCTCAGCGGCGGCGCCAAGATATGCTGACGTTGTTCAAGTGGCTCAAAGATAAGAAAGTGACGAACATCATTAAGGTCGTTGTGGACGATCACAGAGATCCCTTTCATAGTGATAAAGCAATAATCGATGCTCTGAAGCAGTTCAGTATTGAGATCGTGGACTGGAGCAAACCCGATCTTGATCCGGAGACCATCCAAGCCGCATGTAAGGATGTACGAGAACTTCACCTGTCCTGGAGTGGGCTAAACGGCATGCTATTGGCATGGGGTGGAACGGACGGGTTGGCCAGTCTGCCGAACCTCACCGATATTTACCTTCGGCAGATTAGCGTGAGTACAGATACCCCTTTCTCCCAACGCGACAGAGTGTAGCTGACAAGGCTATCAGAATCCCGAGTCTGAAGAATGGACGGCCGGCAAGCTCGACGATTTTGAGAAGCGCCTCAAGAACAACAGAGACCTGTTGCGTGCGAGACAGAAGTCTGAGTCTTTGAGCAGTCAGAAAAGAGATCACTTTACAGACCTTCCCGAAATAACGGTCCACCGGCCAAAAGTCCAGCCTCGAGTGGATAGTCAACCGATGGAAGATGGCATGGGCCAAGAGCAGAACAAGCAGGCGCCTATCAAGGATCATCAGTGGCTAGAGTACATGGACCGATTTTCCACCGGAATCTTCAGCCTCCCGCCAGACGACGAGTACATAAATTCGATACCAAATCTGCCAGCTGAGCTGCGGCGAGATGTTCGCATCTGCCTTATCGACGATGGCGTAGATATACAACACAGGAGTATCATGGAGCGCATAGAAGACGGCGGTAGGGCCTTCGGGGCGTATACTAGAGACGAGTACCGAGGAATGGCGAGACCCTTCTATGATTCGACGACTAATCATGGCACTCTGATGGCAAATATGATGATCAGGGTGTGCCCATTCGCCAAGATTGCGTCCTACCGCCTGGACACGCGGCGGGGGGAGGACAATCGTATTCATTTTACGGCCAAGAGCGCCGCCGACGTAAGTTAAACCCAGTAAGTTCAAGCGCGAACAAGTGAGCTAACAGGATTTTCTACTAGGCCCTAGAATATGCGGTCAAGCAAGACTTCGATATCATCTCCATGTCGTGGACAGTAAGGGAGGAGACGGGCCCCGACGAGGACAACTCGGCAGACATCACCCGCATCAAGAACGCGCTGCGACGGGCGACGACGGATAAGAAGCTCGTCTTCTGCTCGGCTCCCGACATAGGCGACATAAGCCCGGACGAGCTCAGCTCCTACTTCCCCGTCGGCTCCGGCATCCACGAGCTGTTCCGGATCGGCGCGGCGAAGGCCGACAATACGCCCTGGCCGCAGGCCGGCGGTCGCAACATCGTGGATTACGTCCTCCCGGGCCACGACGTGGCCGAGAAGAAGGGCGACGAGGTCATCCAGAACGACAAGTCGCTCAAGTCGGGCTCGTCCATCGCCACGGCGCTGGCGGCGGGCCTCGCGGCGCTCATGATCCACGTCGTGCGCATGGCGGCCATCCGCACCTACGAGCTCAAGCGGGAGAACGAGATCGAGGCCAACCTCATCAAGCTCGCGGCGCTCAGGACGATCAAGTCGCCCGCCACAATGCGCAAAACTTTCGATAGCATGACGACCGACAAGATGTACGTGCACGTGTGGGGGAACTTCTACCGCAAGGGGAACGAGCTCAAGGCCGCCGACGACGCCGACGACCCCAAGGCCGAGAAGTGGCGGATCGTCGCCGAGCTCGCGAGGGATATCGTGTCCTCGCAGAATACGAATCAGTAACGGGTTCTCGTCATAGGGTAATCGTGGACTGCTGTTTGCAGCTGCGACGATCATATTAGCTCTATGGCGGTATGTCGCGACTCGCCAGGATCCGCTCAAGATTCCTAGCAAGCACCACAATCTAGGAATTTTTATCATTATTTGCAGCGGTCAGTGGAAAGTAGGCAGGCTACCAACTGGGGCGACTATGAATATGTCACGGTAATCCCTTAAGCACCGATTTGGCTGCAGTATATAAATAGTAGAATAAGAGATTATACCAACATAGTATACACTAACAAATTTATTATCTGGGCATTAAACTACGGTTTAATTGGGTACGCATATACACTATGTATGTTCTGTATGACTGGTATGTGGTCTGGACTGGACCATCCAGTACCTAGTATACCCGAAAGCCACTCGGATCCTCATCAAGTTCGATACTGAGGTTGACTGTACTTTTGTGTGAGATGGACAGTCATTTGTGCGATCATCCGAAAGGAGGTGGAGATGAACAAACCGCTGTTTTTCCACTCTTCCTACATGGCAACCCACGTCACTGCCACGTCTATCCCAGAGAAAAAGAGGCCTACCCTTGATGGGAAGTTTGAGCCCCGTCAGTGGTGCGCGGAGGTGGTGGACGTGGATCTCACCGCAAACCGGGGGAACCGGATGAACCACGACTGGACCGGGGAAATGGCTCAAGCGTACTACAATACTGCCTCAAATCAGATTATACTGTACTATACATGCTGCCCTATTAGATATACCTATTGCAGCCGAATTGGTGCTTAAACTGCTTTGTTAACTGCACTTTATTCTAATACCGCCAAGGCTCTTTTGGGCTGTTATGCTTTGGCTTATCCCAATCCCCAAATGCACGAAGCATATCAATAGCAAAATTGCCCCCCTCACGTACAAGATCTAGAAATTCCTTGCTATCTGCCAGTGCTTGTCTGTGATTGCGCACAGCAGCAATAATTGCAAGCCTCAGTTTATCGTCAGATGCAAGGGCATGCGCATAGACCTCCCGGAAAAAGTAAATAAGGTCTTCATGATTTAACCATCGCTTCAATTTCCATTTCATCCCTTCAAATGCGTGCTTTTTTAGCCCGTCTAGCATAAAGTACTCCGCCATCACATAGACACGGAGGTCCGCGATTATCGTTTCGGCTGTTGTCATCGACACGTTGCCACCTAACGGAGTGTCAGTCAGCTTTGAAGTTCCTAGCATGCACTCGTTCAAGTCACCGATGGGTTTTTCCCTAAGGGGCTTTTACCGGCGTGAGCACGAGGGATCCTAAAACAACGGGAGGAGGTATACCGGGACAGCGCATGCTTCAGGGCGTGACGAAGCGGTATAACGGTAAAAAAAACAAAGCTTGGAGGCATCTAGACGTCGGGACCACAAGCAAAGAAATAATGATGCCTACGGGCTAGATCTGGCATCTTATATATGTATATATAGAGAGCTTGCCACGTCGCCAGTACCCCCAGGGAGGTCAGCGGAGCGGCCTTTTTACAGAAGGCCTCGCATCGACGTTAATAATTAGAACAACGATAATCTGGAAACACATTGGAAGGTTAAGACATAATTAGCGCGCCGATTCTAGGTTTAATACAGACTTATAAGCCTGCAGTAACGCGAAAGGTTATCTGCCGCGGGTCTCCATATGTTGGTTGACGAGACTCGATGTTTTTTAAGATTAGAAACGGAAACAGCTGTGTTATAAAGTTTAATTCGCTCTCAGAGATGAGATCCATCACACCCACGTCCCACGAATTAGCTCCCGAGCCCCTAGGTGACCGTATACCCGTCCCAGGTTGATGTTATGCGAAGACGGGAGTTCTCCTTGAACCAATTTAGATTAGGAGAGCTCACTAAACAGAATAGTTTCAAGCCCTCTCTCGACTTACACTACGGCCTAACTGCTGCTTAGTATACCGCTCTATCTTAGCCTTTTTCTGAAGGGGCGCGAATCCCCTGACAGACTGCCCATTAGATCCACGGCAAAGTCGCCGCCATCGTATATGAGGGCTCTGAACTCCTTCTTCTTCCAAAGTTCAGCTCGGCAGGTGCACACAACCTCGACGACAGCCCTCCTCAGCACATCCTCGGAATCGACGGTATGCGAGTAGACTTCTCGAATACAGTCGAAAAGCCGGTCGCTGATCCAGTGCCCCTCTAGGTGCGCCTTGAACCTCTGAAGCGCGATCTGCTTTAAATTATCCAGCATAAAGAATTCCGCCGTTGTGTAAACACGGACATGCTTGATTAGCTCGTTATCGTCTGTATAGGTTAGGTGTATGGTCAGCCTTAAGAGCGTCTTTGCTTCAAATGAATATATATATGTATATGGTATGTATGCAAACCTGGAACTCCGAGGACGTCGTTGGCCTCGTCGGCGTAGTCGCCAGTATACAGGTATTCGAAAACCCGCCAGTGAGCATGTGCGCTTCCTTCTTTGAAGAGGAACTGCTTGGCCTTGCTTTCGCGGAAGCTCCCGTTCAGAGCCTTCTCGAAGAACGGGCTCTGGCTCGCGATGACTACGGAGTGGGCGGGCAGCTCGTGCTCCCCGATGAAGATCTTGACATCGGCGTGGTCGGGGTTGTTGAATAGCCTAGCTAGACGTAAGCTACGTTGTCCCGATGACTCGATACCGACGGCGCCTTACTTGGAGATCCCCTCAAGGAAGGTCTGTCTTGAGTCGGTCATCTCCGGCTCTTTATTAATAGCTGGCGAAGGAAAGTACTTGGGTCCGGCGTCTTCGGCTCGAATATCGATCGGTATTACCGTACGTTGGGTTCTGTGACCCCGAGCTTAGTTTTGCTATCGGGGAACGAAAATCACTTGGAAAATTGTTGAAAAATGATGGGAATTTTGGTATTTGCTTGCTTATTCGTCGGCCAAGAAGAAGATTGAAACACAGGAAGCCAGGTCATCGTTTTCGACCTTCGCGACAGCTGGCGCGCGCTGAGTGGACAACGCACTCTGCAAGCCTCCAAGGAAGCCTGCATGTTAGCTGTCTCAGCCAGTTCGACACGTAACAGCGGATTTATGTCAAGATTAACCGACGTAAATTTAGTGTTCTTCGATCTTATACTATATCCGAGATAGAGGAGTATACCCTTGATCCAAGCCTGTCATGCCGGGAGGAGGCCGTACTGCTGCTGGTGAGAAGAACGAGGTGGGCGAGATGGACATGCGACCAGAATCATCGTATGGAGTAATACCTTGTCCACTTACACTGGCTGGGATGGCTAACATCGAATTTCAAGCCCATACGCAAGCCCGCTCATCACCATCCACTTCGCAGGAGGACCACCGCTCACGGTCCCTACTCGCTTAATCGACAAGAAGAGCCCGAAGCTCTCCTCTGGTTGCGGATATAACATGACACTGCGTCTTGCGCATATCTCTAGCGATGCCGGTCATGTCCTTGTCCACTACCTGTTCACCGGCGCGTACGAGTGCCTCAAACCCAAAGGATCGTCTCCCTACGAGAAAAATGCCGCCGAGTTCGCGACAAGCGTCCGAGCATATACGATCGCCCGGCAGTACGAACTTCCTGACCTGGAGGGCCTCGCCAGGGCCGAGATAGAGAAACTCGGAAATCGCTTGGAAGTGATGAAAATCCTCGACGTGCTGAGGGATACGCTTCCCAACCCTGGCGCCGACGACACGTGGATCCAAAAGTACCTTGAGACCCTCGTTCGGTCGTTCATCAACAGCCCCCCAGCGTCTCTTCGCAGCCCGTCGGGTAGCCCTGACGGGACTCTCCCACTTGCCAATGCCCTTCTTAGAGTGTTCGCCGATCTCTGGCACGAGAAGACGCACTCACCCAGCCCAAGTCGTTCCGATTTAGACTTAAGTGCAAGCCAGGTCCACCGCAGCGAACCTGTCGCGGGACAGGCTGAGACCGGCCCGGCGAACGGCAGTTCCGAGCAGAACCCGACGAGCCTCATTGAATCCGTACCGGGCCAGGAGGACGCAGACGCGACGCCCCAGCGGACGAAAAAGGGAAAGAAGAAGAAAAAGACTATAATTACCCTCACAGAAGAAGGGTCTGGGATGGAGGGCAAGGAACAGACCGAGGTTCAAGACGGAGGTGGTGATCTCGTCATCTCCGCTACCATATCGGCGGCTGGACCAGAGGCGTCGTGGCCGGGGCTCACCTCGAAGACGCAAAGCCACTGGGGGAACTGGGCGCAGCAGACCAACAGCACTGTCGACATCCTGACACGATCAGAGCCGCTAGAGGCTATTGTCCCCGAGGTGGATGACGTACCACCTCCGACCGGGACGGAATATGTGTTTGAAGGTTTCGGTGCTAGGACGAAGTTTTGAAGATATATTACCGAGGTTGGGCTACTTCAAATTGATACGCGGACAACAAGAGAAATGTGGACAATCATTCAGCGGCAGTGTGGAGGAGAGAAGAAAACGCGTCGGTTAACTTGGATGCAATACTGTACCTTATCTATGGTCTGGGCATGGCGCGCTAGTTTGATCAAATATGAAAGACGACTACTTAATACAGACTTACAGGCCTGCAGTCAAGCGAAACCCTGCTGACCTAGAATCATCAAGCAGCTAGTGTCATCACTGGTAGGTATCGGATTTTCCAATCAGCAATATCTCCTAGTACATCATAATTCATGGCCTCCGTTTGCTCATAGGATGCGGTGTACCTTCGCGTCCAGTTGCGAGTTCTGCTATGTAAAGTATTCCGCCCAAGCAGGGCCATTATACATTACGAGAGGCGATGATAGATAGGTACGGACATGAGTTGTGTTGTTTAGATTTTGCGCTCTCACTCCCGTCTTCCCGCCTGCCCGCCTCCCTCTCCAAATGGGTCCTATATATCCAGCGAGGAAAGGAGGCTGGGCTGGGCTGACTAGCTCTGATATTGTCAGATGAGAACCACTCGACGTCCTAGTCTAATGACCCTCGCGCCCGTTTGTCGAGACCTCGAGAGAAGCGACGTGCACACACATATCGAGTAGGCAGGCAGACAGACAGACATTGCGTCGGACCCATCAATCCATCCATCCATCCATCAATCAATCCGTGTTCAACCGCCACAGGCCGTCGCCGAGGTAATGCGCATCTTCGATGACGGGCCCCTTGCCCTTGTCCTTGACCTCCTTAGTACCCATAACGAGGAACCCGACGGCGCAGGGCTCCGTCTTCCCCTCGGCCCTGACGATAACAGGCTCGCCCTTCTCCAGCTCCCTCGTCCACCTCTCGTCCTCATCGAGCCCCTCGCCCTCGCCGTCCTCCGCGCCGCGCACGGTGACGATGCCGCTAGGAAGCCGGCCGCCGGCGGACGTCAGGCCCGGCGCCATGAGCGTCGCGCCGGAGAGCACGAAGCGGATGGCGCCGCGGTCGATGCGTATGCTGGGGAAGGCGGCGGGGAAACGGTGGACGAGCTTGAGGTGCGGCAGCAGCGTCGTCGTGTCCTGCTGGAAGAACAGCGGCTCCCCGTCCAGCACGTACAGCGTGCACCGGTCGGGCAGCTTCATGGCGTCCAGCGAGCCCTTCTTGGGCAGGATCTCCTCGATGTACGGGTTCAGCAGCGGGTACGTCGTCAGCAGCGACGTCCGCAGGCTCCGCTGCACCGACGATTTTAATTTCGACTTGGGCGCCGCTTGTAAGCTGATGTTCATGGGAGGCGATTGTCAGTATACTTCATCTTGGTCTCTCTCTTTCGTCTTTCATGTGGAGGGATGGAGCAGGGGAAGGCGACGACATGGGCGGGGTTGTAAACGGCAGTGTATTAATTAGGACATTCCATTGAGGTGTGTCGAGGTGACATGATAATAAGCTGGGATTAGGGATGTTGATGCTGACTTACTCCTTTTTGAACATGTTTGCTGTGTTGGTACCGCCCCTTGCGGTCGTCTTAGCGAATTCTAATTGTTGTACAAATCAAGAGCCGGGTTGAATGCTCTCGAAGCTTGTGAAAGTTTGGAGGGGCAGTTCTCAAGCAGACGCGTGAATACCCGTCGATAGTATCGCCGCCCCGCATTGCCAGCGCTAGATAAGTATAGATCCGCTTATCTAGGAGGAGGGGCAACCCCGCGGGTGGGGACTTACTTAAGTACCTTTCTAACGCTTTGGGGAGAAATGGCGAGCTTTGTCATCTTAGCACCCGTCTTCCTTCCCACTGGCTTAGCTTCTCGATGCTCTTTAGACTTTAGGACAGACACCCTATTTGAGTACCAAGTACCTAGGTACTGACCAGGTCAAAGCAAGAGAAAAAGCTGCGCTGTGCGATGTACCATGTACATATCTTTGTACGATGTGTGACGTATCCTGCTGTACCATGATGTGGAATATTTCTAGAGTGTAGTAGTGACGTACGACATGCGATGCGGCCCACGATAGGTGGTTGTTGTATTGAATTGTATTGTAGAATCGGCATTCTTCATTAATCCTACATGTACAAAACTATGCGGGGTGTGCTACCGTCGTAACCACCACTATGGCCGCCACGTAACCCCCAACGCCATATCCCTACAGCTCTTTCGCAGTATCATGGTCGTCGTGGTATCGTATCGCATCAGGAAAGATAGTAGTCGTGGTTGATGCTGTTACAGTAGCGCGCTCGTCCGTGTATGGACGCGGAACGATATGGTACGAGTCTAGCCGTGCGCCACATGCGAGACAGTGCCATCTTCCTTGACGTGGACGTTGAGTCGGTCGGGGACAAAGTCCTTCGTGACCATCATGCCGGGCTGAATTACGCGATGCCGCTGTGGCAGATCCTTCTTGCAGAAATTCTGCAGGGCGCCCCGAATACACGTATTAGCTGACTGACCTGCGCCGCAAGACGGGAAAATGAAAGCGAGAGAGGAGTGCAGAAAGGCTTGTCGGGTGTATAGACTCACCGTTTCGCTGTGCGAGTTATCGGATACGATCTTGCCCAACAGCTTGTTCATCCACTCCTGGGTTAAGTCCTTGGAGTTGGAGTTGTCAGTGATACCGGGGACGACGAGAGGCATGTTGTAGGCTGTTGAACTGTTCTTTCTGGTGTGGTGTTTTTCTTGTCTTTGGTAAGTCGTAGGTGAGCGATGAATTTGTTGGAGTTCGAGAAGTTGTTTAGGGTGTATGGAAACAAGAGTAGGTGAAGTACCCGGAAGCGACGTACGCAGTAATGTAGTATTTCTAGATTCGGAATCCAAGGGCAAAGGCAAGCCACGCAACATCTAGGCAACCCTCCTCCTCAGTGACGTCACGCCACTTCTCGATCGTGCCTGTCCTACGATACCACAGCAAGTACGAAGAAACTACGTACTACATTACAGAGTAGCAATGCTCACGCTACTTCCCTTAGGGTTAAGTGCAGCGCCGTATCACGTGGCATACCCAGGTAATAAGAGAGAAATCAGGCAGGTCGGCTGATACGACTTTCACCTGACTGAATAAATATCTAAATCGGGATCCTACCAATTCGATGCAGGTGATGGCAGCATCAGTGATGGTCTCCCTTCCTCTTGTGGTGACAGAAACAGCCAGCGTCACAGAATCGCACTCTGGATTTTACGACAGTTCGGGCCCGTCAACCGCCTCTTGATGTCATGACTATGCACACTCACTTCTCTCTGAACTAAGATACGGATACCTCCAGACATTCGGTGGCTTCTGAATACAATCAATACATGTAGAAAGAGATGCAGATATTCTAGACGCGATGAGAAACGCAGTGAGCTGACCCTGCCAGGTAGTGGACTTCGTGACGCGCCACAATGCACGACAATATCCCATCCGGCAATTACTCAATTCGTCTGTACGGCGATGCGATATTCTCGTGGTGACTGGAGATTTGGAAGATCATTGTCTATTTCGGTACTGTCCTGACCAGCCTACTCGGTAGTGTGCGTGTTACCAGATGCAGAAATCGGTATAAACAAGCATACACAGACAGACTGGAGTCCTCTCCCCGGTCGGTAGGTACACAGCAACTCACGTTCCCGGGTCTTATTTCACTCTGTAATTTCCCCAGAGTCAGGGGCTGAGTTTAGTCGAACGGATTCGGACGACGCACGCGAAACTACCAATCACCGACTACATCCGGCACCACGTTCTCGGATGCGACTCATGAAACCGAACAACAACATGAAGTTGTACGAAAACATGAAGTTTCTAGACGAACAACCAACCTACATATGTAGGACTTCTCTTCTCATGCCCTACGTGCCAGGGAGTGGCCGGGAGGAGGATCTGATTCAAAGTTTCGATTCACACCCTTCCGTGCGTCATCTCTGAAACAAGGGTACTAACGCCCCCCGCCTCCTCCCCCCGAAATCGAACCGGCCGTATCCTCTGGAAGGACGTGTCTCGGGCCAGCCCAGCCATACAAGAGAATCTCACGACATGAGTACTTTCTTCATCGTCGCGCAAGCGCGTTGACCTTCGTGATAATAACATGATAGACAATTCACGCATTAGATGGGGGAGGGGGAGGGAGAAGGTGGAGAGGGAATAGCCCTACGAAGTATAGACGGCCCGCCAAGCTCCAGTACAGAAGACGGGCGGGCGGGCGGCCTTTGACCCACTTGACATTGCCATCTATAATAAGCAACGAGACGTGGAATCCGCCTCAGCTCATTCTGATGTGGTGACAGGGCAGGCATTAGCGGACTCAGCCGCATACCCCGGCTAGTAAGAGTCCCTAATAGGAGGAATACTATGTATGATATCCAGCAACCCTTTCGACGTAGCCGGTGCGAGACCTACATGATCAAAGGACCCAGGAACTGCCTCAGCTCCTCGGGCCAAGTTGGGATAGGGCTGGGGGTACCAGGTTAGGTAGGTAGTTGGCAATTGATCGCGGGAGACAAGGCTCACTCGGTGCCGTCCCGTCCTCCTACTACGGCCGAGGCGATATTGCAGAGGGTGGCTGGAGAAACATATTAATCGCAAGACAATGCTGCCCAAAACGAACCTTCTTCGCTCTCGTCGTGTCTTGCCAAGTGTCTCTCTTTTTGGGTATTTGTCTTCACCCATTGCAGTGTCGTACCCCGTCCCGAGTCCGTTATTGGTAATGATGTGTTCCAGAGAACTGACACACAGCTAGCTTGTTGTCTCGGAAAAAGAAAATAGCATCCCAGCAGAAGGCTAAAAAAAATCAAGTGCGCCGCGAATTTTTAGACACGATATTCGTTATTGATTGTTGTTGATCTTCTATATCGACTCTTTCTCACTCTCTCTTTACCCTCCAGATCTACATCCATCCATCCATCTATCAAGGTCCGATCATCCAAGGACAGATTCACTCGCCCGCCCGCCATGCATGCATCTCCAAGCTCGGCACTGCCAGTAGGGCTTCTCAGCCTCCTCCTCTTAACATCGTTCTCCATGCCCATGGTCAGCGCGATGATATCAGACCGATCGATATGCGTGCGTCGGAACGCCGCAATGCTCGCCGAAGCAGCGGCCTGCGGCGATCGGATTCCTCTGCAGAGATGTCTCCAGAGGGCTCCGAACTTCGTCACCTTGGACGACCTGCAGCGGTGCTACATAGACGTCGACTGCACCATGGCAGAGGCAGCCTCGGAGGCCATGATCATCCTCAAGAGCTGCGACGCGAGCGGCTCGCCGGCCGAGATGCGGCGGCGGACTGGTCCGCCGGAGGCGACGCCAGGTAATGACCCTCATAAACATTACGCAGGAGCTCTCTGCTGATCGGACGATCCGTCAAAATTAGCTGCTGCGACACGGACACCAGCACCAGTATTACTGGACAACAAGGATGAAAGCCCGGCGTCGTCAACAACGACAGCAACAACATCAACAAGCCCTGCAACCACGACGCCGGCGCGGCTCGCGAGGCCGAGCGAATGCAGCACGGCGCGCACGATCAAGACGACAGATTGTCCGATAACATCGCTGGGAAAGGACGAGTTCTCCACACTGCCGTGCACATCAACGACGCTCACGACAATGGAGTGCGCGGCGACCAACATCTGCTTCGACGACGACGACGACAGCGAAAATGACACCAACATCGATAGCAACGGCGGGGGCGGCGGATGCAAATTCCGCGAGGACTCCCTGCGGCCCAGCGGCGTGGTCGTCACGGTCCTGCTCTCGATCGCCGTCGTGGCCGTCGTCGGCGTCCTCCTCTTCTTCTACGCCCGCGACAGGAAGGCGCGGCGGATCGCCGCCGAGAAGGTCAAGAGCGAGAAGCAGGAGGAGGCCCTGAGGATGGCCGAGGCCGCGCGCAAGGAGTACGCCAAGGCCGAGATGGAGCGGGAGCGCCTCCGGCACCAGCGGAGGGAGGCCCGCCGGTGGGCCTCCCGGCGCGCCATGGAAGGTCGGAGAGGAAGGGGGGAGAAAGAGAACCCGTTCGTGGACGGCGGCCGCCGCGTGGCGTGAGGTGTGAGACCGTGTGCCATGACGGTGGCGATGGCGATGAAAAGAGCGACCGAGCGAGCGTGTTTTTTTATATATATCCATCCCTTCAGTAATGTCGGGGCAAAAAGCGGGACAAAGACAGTCACACGGTACATATTGCATTTCCAGGCGTTTTTCGGCGTGCGGGTCGGGAGGGCGATCCAGGCAGGCGGCAGGCACACACTCCCGTCGTTCTCGTGGTATCTCAAGCCATTTTCATCATCCATCTTTTTCTCTTTCTCTCCTTTTCTCCTTTTCTCTTGTCTCTTGATACCTACCTACCTTCATCCATGGCTAAAAACCAAATCAATCGCGTCGGTTCGTCGCGTTAGCATCGTAGCTCCTCGAGTCGGCTCAGAGATAGATCGGCCGTTTCCTCCTAGTCTAGGCCGGTCGCTCGTCCTCCGTCTTGTTCCGCAACTCTTTTCTTGTCCTCTCCAATGCGCATGTCTACCTTGTGCAGGCTGAGCCGCATTCGTTCGGTATATGTATATGATCCAGCTGGAGTCCAGGAGTAGACTAGAACAAATCATGGCTGATTCTGACGGTTGGGTTCGGCGGACCCACTTCCAATGTCCGATTCCCTGTTGAGACCTGCAAGACCTTACCAGTGCAATGCCGTCGGAATACCCAACTCCCTGGATAATGTTGCCGTCGCGTTGAAACATCCACCTCAGGTGATATTCTCCCATGTCATCGAACTCAGTATCGTTGCTATTCGTTAGAAAAAAAGCCCGTTGTCACAAGGAAGATCGAGGATAAGTGATATAAGCGCAATCAAATAAGAGGCCGCAAGTTTCCATCATCATCATTAATTCTCAGATTCTCTAACACAAGTATCCCTAGCCGTAGAAGAGTGGCCCTGAGGGCACAAAGGATGAGCCGAAATATGTACGAGAAACGGAAGGTGAAAAAAAAAAAAAAAGATGGAGAAAAGAAAAGGCCGTGAGGCAGTACAGGGTAGTTTCCGTAGAAAGAGGATAAAGTTACACGGATGCGGACTTGATGGGGCAATGACAGCACAGCTCTCCCCCCTTTTCTCATCCATCCATCCATTCCAGTTCTCACAGGTGGAGAACATCGTAACATTAAAAGACAAATTGAGAAGCCCCTTTAACGAACAGGGAGATTATCTGAAAGGCCTCTGCAGCAGGGCAGAGATGTGCTCGCATTGCAGTGACACGATGGGGTAGCCTAGACCACTGGTGTTGTAAGAGGTGATCCTGGTATGCCGCGGGACCAGCTCATGAATATGAAGGCCACGAAAAAGAGACCACCGCAGATAGCACCAAGCTTGAAACCAGCTGGGTTGTTGCGGCGCACCTCGTTGATGGTAAGTCTGGCATCCGTAGTCATTTGCTGGAGTTTCTCGGCACCGAGCTTGTAGTAGACCAAACCAGCAAGAGCGATTGAGTAGCCGAAGTACTGCTGGAGAGTGACCGGGTCTCCGAAGATCGCCATGGACGCAACAACTAGGAGGATATCCTTCAGGACACCGGACATAGTAAGAACAACAGCATTTGTCTTGCCAATCTGTTTCAAGGTGTCAACATTGCCATGACTATCAGGAGTATATAGTTTAGAATATAACGTACCAGAAGCACAACAGATACGTTGAGAAGGAAGGCGACAAACGCATTAGCAACGAGTGTCATCAGACCAACTTGAAGAATGTCGCTCATGGTCATGCGAGGAAGCTCAATCAAGATGGTAAAGAAACCGTTGATCAGAGCGCATGCCGGAGCGTAGTCTAATTGTACATTAGCTTTTCTCTCATCAAAACTAGCCTGGATGGTCCACGAGAAGCAACGAAGCATGCCATAAAACAGATATATATTCTGCAAGGTGGGGGCAAAGGTCGGGTCTTACAATAGACAGAGACCAGGGGGTCCATCTTGAACTCATCGGAGCTCAGCAAACGCTGAACCATGACCAGTCGTAGTGCTTCACAGACGATGCCAGTGACTTGGACTAAACTGCGGGTTAGTGGATTCCCTTGCCCAGATGCGATGCAGATCAATTCATACTGATAAATCCTAGACCATCAAACTTGAGCTCGCCAAATGAGGCAATAGCGACACCAATGACAATGGCGGACACATTGACCAATTTGTTCAGGTTTGGGGCAGCCATGCCGAAGGCCCAGGTAGCAAGAAGCGTGGCAACAGCGTTTGTGGCCTAACACTTGTCTGTTAGAGATACAAACACGGCCCGTTGATTGGTGGACTCTTGGGCGACTGACCTTGAGCATCTGGATGAAGGAAACGCTCAGATAGAGGTAGGCAAAGTTACCGAAGATCAAGCTCAGACTGAACATGACACCGATTGGCACAATGGCCTTTCTATTCTACTTGTCAGTCGAGGAAACCTCAACCCCGCAGCGCAGATTCATATCGCCAACTTACACGTAGGTGTTGGTGTTCATGGGCACCTTGTGGCGCGAATCAAGCTGGGTGGTGAATTTGGCCAAAAGCTGCGTCATCAACGTAGCGAAGGCCATGTGCCATGTTGTCAAAAACAAGGCTAACCA
Organism: Nemania sp. NC0429; assembly: GCA_022578495.1. Taxonomy (NCBI): domain Eukaryota; kingdom Fungi; phylum Ascomycota; class Sordariomycetes; order Xylariales; family Xylariaceae; genus Nemania; species Nemania sp. NC0429. The sequence continues at coordinate 146,161 of MU392255.1, forward strand.
TTGCGCATGTCAGCCTATGCATACGAACAGCTACGCAAAGTCTACTACGCCCAGCCTGGGGCAGGCAGAAGCCAAGTGATCACTCACGATAATCTGATCACGTCGTTAGTTGGAAATGGACTGTCGATTCAGGGGGCTTGGCGTTGTTGGCGCCTCCAGAAAAACATACCGAACTTGGCGCTGAACAGCACCCACTTGTTGAAGAGAATGACACTGGAACTGAGAGCAATCCATAGTCTGCAGCAAAGCATCAGCAACTTGCATCTCACAACGACGCGTCTCTTGACGATGGACTGCTCGCGTACGCAATGTAGAACGCGGGATGGATGTTTCGGGTCGGCGCCGGAGCCACCCCGCCGCCCTCGAGCTTGCGCTCGTCATTTGGAGAACCCATCGTATTAGTTGAGGCGAAAAGAATTATACTCAAAAAGAAGACGTGTACAAGGAATCAAAAGGATAATTCAGTCGTGGGCGCGCTCAGGTCGGCTCACGGATGGGGTCACGGTGTTGGTGATGAGATGATGAGATGATGAAGTCGCGTAGTCAAAGTCGAAAATTCTCGAGGAAAAGTTAAGATGAGATGGGACCCTACATTTTTGATTCAAGACCCGGCTGGAACGTTTGGTAGCTATTGGCCTGTATGCAGATCGGTACCTCTACCACTGTACTAGGTACGGTACTTGACAGTCGGTACCTCCTCTTACCCTCTCTAGGCAACATGCCCCACTGCCTTGCCAAACGGGCTAGCCTAAGTAGGTAGCACCTGGAATTATAATGCGACTGGTATTGCGCACCTAAGGCATTTATTGGTGCTAGTTAATCCCTCCCAGCTGCAGCTGCAGCACATCAAGGATGCTGGCAGCCACTCAGCATCCTCAGTCCGGTGCAAGTACCCGCCAACATAAGATTTTAATCAACGGGAAATTGGATGGACCTCTTTTTACCATACAATCAGCAGTGGCCTGACGTCAGTTGATAGGCCAAGCCAAGTGCCAACCGATAAGCCCCTTTCTCTCCCCACGTGCTGTCGCTTGTTATCATCGCGTTGCCTTTTGCCTTTTTTCCCATTTGGCGCTAGGTTAGCTACCTAAAATAAATCAGCATGAATTTTCAGCTTCTCTGGTTTCCCACTCAAGAAAAAAAGGGGTTTGGTGAAAACGGCTTAGGCTGGGGAGGCAAATTATCATAGTAAGTACTACTTTCAACATGGAAGTTTATGACCAGTTACATGTCCCTCACAGGGGCACAGGAAGTCTTAAAGGATACGCGTACAAGACAAGTCGCCCGCGTCAAGATGTCCTGTTTGGGGGATTGATCATTGGCTCCTTGTTTCGATTTACAAGTATACTTCCCTACTACCTTAGGTGCTGCTTCACTTACTGCTTCATACCAGTGTAGATACTGAAGGTAAGTACCTTGCAGACATGACGCGGTCTATCAATCCGAAACTTATCCGGGCTGAGGGTACGTTATCTTAGCTTCACGGGTGAGGCAGTTAGCCTTAACCTTCTATATTTACGGGCAATGCATTGACATCTAATCTGCTCATCCTTGTGAAAATCAACAAGAAGTACATATAGCTTTTTCACAGGATTCCTCTAAGTACCGGCCACAGATGGGTAGTAGGTAGGTACTTTATATATATGTACCTTGTGGCTGTCCAATCCAGCAAAAGAGAGGGTTGGTTGTCTCATTCTTGCACGCTGAAGAAATGTCACATCCACAGAGCAATTAATGCAACTGTCATCCCCGATTCACAGCAGCCCTATTCGCCAGTAACAAACATGAGGTGAAGAGTTGAAGCAACACCAACACGGCACATTTCAAGTTTGTTGGTGGATCCACTGAAACACGGCCCCCAGACCCAAGAAATGCTGGGTGCCATTCACCAGTCCCTACAGGATACTCGCTTTTATCTGTCAAGTTGAGGGAACAAAGCAGACTGTTATGTAGGTAGATGAGGCACAGCAGCAGCAGCATTATCAAGCTTGACCAAAGCCGAGCCAAGCCCGGACGCTCTCTAGGCTATTTGCGTGCACCCTAAAGTACCTACCTACACCACCACGACTGCTCCTACACCACACTGCACAGCTACCTACACAATGCTGCGCTCCGCACTTCAAAACACGGCGACCGGTTTCAAGATCATGCATGTTGCACAGTTCGGGCTTTCCATCATAGAGCTGGTAGGGTGGGAGCAGACGCGCGTTCGCCATCTCCGTTTATGGTTTGTAGATTGTAGGCATTGCAAGTCTGAACCATCCCTTGTCACACACCTGGGTTTTTCGCCGTGAACACCCCCCCAGGGCTATTACTCATACTCGTGAGCAAATGATTAATAAGATGCAGCAAAATAGATAACATATTTGAATACCCTTCTAGGATTGGCTGTTGCTGCAGCGATGAAACCAGGCATATCTATTGAGCAGGCCTATTTGGCACATCAGTGATAGCTCACGTTGGTTGGTACAATGGACTGGCATCCAAGCATACATATCCAACATGAGTGTCTTTTCAAGAAAGCACCAGGACAAGTAAGGTATAAAAGATAGGCCCTTGGCCCTGTCTATTATATATCCAACATAGAAGTAAGGCTCATGCAAAATGCCTAATGATACATGATCCTATACACTGTTGTATGAGGCACTTGGCCACCAATTCCCACCAGATCCCTTCCAATACTTTAACAGTGTGACTTATACATTCAGGTACCATCTAGAGGCCCAACCCAAGAAAACACCAAAACATGGTATCATATCATCATGATATCTTTGTACAGGGTATTGTACGCAGTAAAAGCAGCGCGTCCTCGTTCTGTCCTCGTCTTCATAGGGATACAACAACAATTGAATAATACACTTTAACATAAAAAAAAAGAAAAGGATAAAGAAAAACCGTGTCCAAGGTGCATTTTCCTGTGTGGCTAAAAGCCAAGAGAGCAAATATCACAAACACAATGACCATCGTCGTCGTCGTCGTCGTCGTTATCGTTGTCCTCGGCTTTCGGACCGAACCGATCTTCAAGCTTCTCCCACCCCCCTTGTCTATGCAAATCCTCAACGGCAGATCGCGCAGAGATTCCCCGAGGGAGGGGGCATAGATGGCATTGAGATCGAGTCGGGTCGTCTCCATACCCGATTCCCGGCAGCGACAGCAGCAGCAGTAAGTTGAGGGCGGTCGACATGTACGTCGCCTCGCCCGTTCCCCCCTGCCCCCCCCTTGCTGCTACGCCTGCGGCGGCGGTGGCAGCAGTGGCGCCGGCGGCCCCGGGTTGAGGACGGTGGCCAACCACGCCGCCGTGCCCGTCCCCCCCGGCACCCCTTGCTGTTGCTACGCCTGCGGCAGCAGTGGCAGCGGCGGCTCCGAGTTGAGGACAACCGCCATCCACGCCGCCGTGCCCGTCGGCCCCTGCACCCCTTGCTGTTGCGGCGGCGGCGGCGGCTGCGAATCCTGCGTCTGCGGCGGCGGTGTGGCCATCTGCTGCATCAGCTGCTGCCACTGCGCCTGCACCATTTGCCGCTGCACCTCCCTCTCGTGCTCCGACGGCTGGCCCACGGCTACGGGGAGCTGGGGGTGTGGTGGCCACTTGGAGTAGAAGGGTTGGTGTAGCGGGTCGCTACCGTCTTTGCCGTTCAACATGGCCGGCTTGGTTGATGATGCTGCACACGTCCTAGAGTCAGCAAGTGCTCTTCCTTCGGGAGTTAATTTGGGCGCCAGAACATGACTAGGGAAATAAACGAGGCGAAGAGGGGAGGGCAGGGAAATCTCTGGGAACCCCCTATAGGTAAACATCGCCGCCAGGATATAAGGGGTGATAAATCGGGACTTTGAGGAAGAGACGAGACAATACAACAGATCGAGGGGGGGGGGGGGGGGGGGGGGGCGAAAAAAAAAAAAAAAAAAAAACGGGGGGGAAAAATAAAAATTTGTATTGTTTTTGGGAATTTTATTTGGGTTTTTTTTTAAATTAGTT
>MU392256.1:0-140311 GCA_022578495.1 Nemania sp. NC0429
CCCCCCCCCCCCCCCCCCCCCCCCCCCCCCCCCCCCCCCCCCCCCCCCCCCCCCCCCCCCCCCCCCCCCCCCCCCCCCCCCCCCCCCCCCCCCGCAGCTCACGACGGCGAATTGGAATCCACCCGGGTACTTCAAGTTCAGATGAAGCTGGCAGTTCTTGGTCCTGTCGGCCGGAACGGTGCCGGGCCCGATGTAAGTCTGGAACTTGTCGAAGCCGAAAGTGACGACCTGAGGGAGGTTAGTGAGGAGTGAGTGAGTGAGTGAGTGAGCAAGTGAGTGAGTGATCGAGTGAGAGATGGAGATTCCCTCGGGGTGGTTCTCACCTCACGATCAGGAGACAGAGTCGTAGTGACGGATCCCTGGGGGCAGCCGTTGCCACTAGCAGAAACGCTGGTGATTATGATCGTGCTCGGGTCTGGGGCGGTGCCGCTGCCAGTGCCGGGTTGGAGGACGGGCGAAGCAGCCACGAGGGCGGCGCCAAACAGAGCGATGAAAGAAAGCATGATGATGATGGTGATGATGGTTTTGAGATGTCGCTGTGCTGAGTGAATGAGTCCCGATTATGAGAACCACTTCAGTTGCTCGTGGGCTTGGTGAGTAGGATCGAGTAGCTTAGATGCGCGGATGAGTGAGTGCTGAGGAGTGCTGATGAAAAAAGGATCGACAAGCTCGTGCGAGAGTCTTGTATATATACTCATCGACGTGGTCAACCTCTCTGCTGTCGTGTCGTGTCATGCCGTGCCCCATACCACGCTTTGATCGTTCTCAGTGCACGGCCGTCGACGTTCCACTAGAGTCATTCGACATGTTGACGCCATCGCAAGCCATGGAGGAAGGAGGATGACAGTTCCGGCGATAAGAGCCTGCGAGATATGGCCACCGGCCTCGGATACGGATTGCTGACGATGGCCGTTCCAGCCCTCGTTGTGAATTTGCGGTTGAATTCGAAACCAAGACTTCCTATATGAACTCATATTAATGGGCATTGTCTAGTTTCCTAGTGTCCGTGGACACCGGCATGGGGGTTTTTCTTTTTATAGAAATGTATTACCAAGAGAAACGCGGACGAGGGCTCGGGATGGGAAGCCAGATGCGAAGAAGCTCGGTGACAAAAGCCCATCACGACTCTTCCTGGCTATCGGCGCGTTGGCTTCCCTGTGGTTGGACATCACAGCTTGTCGGTTATGGTCCGACAGCGCGCATGAAGCCGTAGTAGATGAGATCTAGGTCATCGCGCAGAGATGAAGCGGCAGGGATTTGCGAGCTAGTCTGCTGGATGTATGACACGAATTCGATGCTATTTTTGAAAAATTCCAAGGCATGATAGATTAAGCTTAATTGATCTGGCGGCGCGAACTTGGACCTGGGGACATGATAGAGTTAGTATTCTGCCTAGCTCACGCCATTTCGGGGACGCTCTTAACAGGCGCTGGCGGTGATGCTAAAGAGATGAATTGCGCTAATAAATCTAGTCATTGGGTCGGCGGGAGCTAGACCTGGTGATAATAGAGAGGGTGAATAATAGGAGCGAGCGTCCGGGTCAGCACACCATATGAGGAGGCATGAAAGTAGATGAAGCCGGCCATATAAATCCGAGGCCTAGGCCGCTGCCAACTCGCAATCATAGGCCGAATCGCTGTTTCTGACAAAGTCCAGCGGTGACAATATCCGCCAGCGCGGTCCAGAGCATTAGGGCGGCCTATGTTATGAATCGATTCTCTTTAGCCTCTTTAGCCGTGTTGATGGGAAGCGTCAGAAACAGGGGCATGATGCCGCTTAGATCGAGAGCCTTGCATACGTTCCATCTAGCTCGCATTAGCGGCAAGCCCAGAATGGCATCTTTTTTATCTCCTGGGTGAAATGTCACCTTATTACGGCACAGACTGACTGACCTGCGGATGTTTTGTTTGGCCGTAGCCTCGAGGCCCTCGGATGTACAATTGCGATACTCCCAACAATGGGAAAGCAGACCGGGAGATAGACGATTGCCTGAAATTCCATCGGGAGCACTCTGCCGAATAGTAATAGTATAGTATGCGTGAGCGAGGTATAGGCTGCAAGGATCATGAGAATGCCAGCTGTGAGGAGCGCAGCGAAGGCACAGTTGGGTGGTTCACTGACCCCGGACACTCGATTCCATTGCTTAATGCTCTGCATAATAAGGCAATAAATCAGCTTTCGCATCCCATGCGTAGGCACGGTGGTAATGTCGAGCCGACTGAGAGACGGAAATGTGAGAAAAACGGATCTCACGACGTCGGAGCCGGTGTTGCTTTGTTGTCCGATCCAATAATATGATCGTGACGAGCCTTTATCGTTCCTCTACCCGGCATACCAATATGTAAAAGGTAATGCCGAGAACCAATAGCAAAGCGATGCTCGCTTAGGGCCAGTGACATGTTGCAGGGCGCTATAAAAGCTCATCCCGAAGACATGAAAGGGAAGGTAGACGTAGGTAGGTTAGACAAGATAACATCAATTCTGGACAACCAAGAGGATCGAGGAATCAGGATCTAGCTGACTGGATATAACCAAAAACGCCTCTAGAATGCGCTCCTATATACACTATCATTTCATCGCTACGCTCCGATCTGCTTCAGGATACCCTCCAAGTTGATGCTCTTGGGTCGCTCAATGGGTAGACCAAGTGCACGATCCCAGATCAACTGGGCGAGGGGACCCAACCCTCGGCTGACACCGAATGTTGCAGTATAGTATAAAGTCTCGTGGAAGCCGTAATGGTGGAACAAGACACCGCTGCTCGAGTCGACGTTGGGGTAGGGGTTCTTCGTCTTTCCATGCTTCTTCAAGACCTCAGGAGCCACCTCGCTGTTAAGCTTGACCAGCTGGAAAACGGGATCCTTGGCGATCTCCGGGCGGGCCGACGCATAGTCCATCAAAGCCTCGAAACGAGGGTCCGGCTTGCGGAGTACGGCGTGACCGTACCCGGGGACAACGCGTCCGCTGTTGAGAGTCGACCAAAGGTAATCATGGACATCCTTCTCAGTGTAGCTCGCGGGGATCTCTTCCTTCATTTGGATGATCCAGCGGAGGACTTCTTGAGCAGCAAGACTACATAGATGGTAAGTACAGGCTACTAACGTGAAATAAAGGTCAAGGTGATACATACCCATGCAGGGGCCCAGCTAGGCCCTGAAGGCCCGCGCTGTAGCTCAGGAACGGGTCGCTGAGGGCGCTGCCGACGAGATGAGTAGCGTGGGCCGAGACGTTACCACCTTCGTGATCACCGTGAAGGGCAAGGTATAATCTTAAGAGATCTTGGAAGTTCTCGTTCTCTTTACCGCCTTTTCCGAGCATGGCAGCGAAGTTGTAGGACCAATCCTGTTCGACGTCGACATCGGCGGGTAAGGCACCACCGCCGCGGTACGAGTTCTGGTAGATCTTGGCGGCGATGGTCGGCAGCTTGGCCAACAGGCTGATGCAATCGTCGAAGGTGGGTTCCCAGTAGTCGGCCTTATTCAATCCACTCTCGTAGGCTTTGGCGAACTTGGAGGTATAATTCAAGGCGCTGACGGCGATGGCAAACTGGGTCATGGGATGCAAGTCTCGGGGGAAGTTGTCGAGCATCTTGTTGACGAAGTCGGGCAGCTGGGCCTGCTCGGCCAATTCTCGAGAGAATTGGCGGACTTGGGGGACCGAGGGGACTTTGCCGGTTAGGAGAAGCCAGAACATGGCCTCGGGAAGCATCTCGGTGCCAGTCTTGCCCTTAGGCAGTTCCTTCTGGCAATCCTTGATGGTTCGGCCGTGGAACCGAATGCCCTCGTTGGCATCCAGGACGCTACCTTCCCAGACCATGGCTTTGAGCCCTCTATGAGTACGTGTGAGTGTCTGTCGTCGTATATCGGGAGTCTAGGTGTATCTAGGTGTGTCTGGGTGTGCCTAGTTGAGAGGTTGTCGTACCTCATGCCACCAATGGTGTTCTCAACCTTGACCTCACCAATGACGGCGGAGCCATTGGCCTTGACTTTCTTGAAGAGCTCTCGCTTCGCGGGAATGACTTCCTTCAGAGTCTCCTTTAGATCGGGTTCCGAAGAGGCAGAATAATATCTTCGCGCGACGGTGGCGGGAACGATATGGCATTGCTAAAATAAGGACAGACGACGGTGTTAGTTAAGTATGGGCTGTGGTCTAGCAAGACAGGAAAGATGTAATGCAGTAGCCACACAGTGAGAAGTATCGCTGGGAACTGGTCCATCGGTCGAATACTGGACATGAATCGCTCACCTTCAGGGCGCGCAATGCCCTCGTCGGCGCTCGGATGCTCACGGACATGGCCAGTAGAGGAGGGAGGTATACGTTTATGCCTGGGCCGTGTATATGTTGTCGAGATACAGAGGCCGTGCAGAAGAAAAAGCGTTGTTTTGAGAAAGGGGGTGGGCGTAGGGGAAAAAGAAGGCGCAATTGAGGAAAGAGAAAGAGGTGAAAACCCGAGGGTGAGAAATGATGGCAAGGTTTCGGTTCAACTGCAGCTTGAAAGCCCCGGCCGATGCCTTTCCCATCGAAGTTGCCGACCGAAGGAAGGGAGAAGTATAGTCGTATGTCACTACCCAGCCAACTGGGCGTGATGTGGTACAAGATGGAGAGGTAGGATACCGTACATAGCGCTGTGGAGCACCCCTCCGTCCGTCCTGGGCCCTCCCCGCATGAGCCGAGGAAAGCCGGCGGGGTCCACAGGCGTCTTCTTTACACTAAGTGCTGCGGCCATTGGCCAATCATCACGACTCCGTTCGTCCATCTCCCCTGGGCAGTCACGTCACTCGCGTTGTACCTCCGGAAAGTAATTGAACGATTTCTGAGGTTACGGAGACCAGACAAAAAAATTAAAAAAGCAAATCAGGATACATTTTCAAGCCTTTATTGTTCTAGCCCGCCGATGAAGACTTGATAAAATTCTAATAACATACTTTACGTATCTGGTGTAGATCTTTTGCTTCTTCACTTTCTTCAGGTAGCTTGTATTTTCTGACTGATCAAGCTCCTTGGTTCTGTACTTTCTGCACTGAAGCGCTAGGATGACCCACTATAAGAGGTGACTACCTCACTGTACCTACTTACATAAGTACATACGTAGGTGTACAGGTACCTTAAGTACTCTACCATCTCGAAAAAAAAGAGTTGGACCGCGGCATTCCGACCTCGACATCGGAGCCCCCGATCCTTCGACCCAAGGCATGTTACCTAATCGGCAGCTCGCGACATTCGCTTCTTCAGACTTCTGCCTTCATTGCCTCTTTTGCCTCTTGTTCATTTCCATATCTCTACACTCGATACCTGGCTTCTGAATCCGTGTCTACTTACTTACATATCGAGTGTGGAATGGGTCTCTAGACAGCGAGCTCCGGGACTTTATCCGAATCATCCCTGAACCCTCCTACCTTAGGTATTCTCTTTTATCCTGCCAGACAGAAGACCAGATAAATCACTTCGCCATGTTGCGTCGAGCCATCCCCCGAGTCCCCCGACGGCTCATAACGGCCTCGCCCCGGACGCCCCGAACGCCCCTGCGCACCGTCTCAGCTCGACCGATCTCTTCCACGGCCGCCAGAATGTCGCTACCGCCCGTTGAACCGCCGCTGTCCACAGCGCTAGCGTCAGACTCGTTCCAGCTGCTGCCCGAGGCGAAGAAGGCCGGCGCCGCAGAGGACGCGCTCTACGAGAGCCAGATCAAGGACGTCGAGGCATGGTGGGCGACGCCGAGATTCGCCGGCATCAAAAGGCCCTACAGCGCCGCCGACGTCGTGTCCAAGCGCGGCTCACAGATGCAGAGCTATCCCAGCTCCGTCATGGCGCGGAAGCTCTTCAACCTCATCAAGGAGAGGCAGGCGGCGGGGGAGCCGATACATACCAGTACGTCGTAGACGTGGCATAACAGAGCACGAGACAGCTCGGGTTTTCGAGCAGAAAAAAAAAACACATGGAGGGCGTCTGTTGGCTGACGCGTATATACCATTTCTCAAATCTACAGTGGGCGCCATCGATCCCGTCCAGATGACGCAGCAGGCGCCGCACCAGGAGGTCCTGTACCTCTCGGGCTGGGCCTGCTCCAGCGTGCTGACGACGACGAACGAGGTCTCGCCAGACTTCGGCGACTACCCCTACAACACGGTGCCGAACCAGGTGCAGCGCATGGCCAAGGCGCAGTCGATGCACGACCGCAAGCAGTGGGATCTGCGCCGCAAGATGACGCCCGAGCAGCGCCGGGACACGCCCTACGTCGACTACCTGCGCCCCATCGTGGCCGACGGCGACACGGGCCACGGCGGCCTCGGCGCCGTGCTGAAGCTCGCCAAGCTGTTCGCCGAGAACGGCGCGGCCGCCGTCCACTTCGAGGACCAGCTGCACGGCGGCAAGAAGTGCGGCCACCTCGCCGGCAAGGTGCTCGTGCCCGTGGGCGAGCACATCAACCGGCTCGTGGCCGCGCGCTTCCAGTGGGACGTCATGGGCACCGAGAACCTCGTCATCGCGCGCACCGACTCGGAGAGCGGCCGGCTCATCTCGAGCGCCATCGACGCGCGCGACCACGAGTTCATCCTCGGCGTCGCGCGGGCCGACGCCGCGCCGCTCGCCCAGGCCCTGCAGGAGATGGAGGCCAACGGCGTCTCGGGCGCCGAGATCGACGCCTTCGAGGCCGCCTGGTACAAGGACAACGAGCTCGTGACGTTCGACGAGGCCGCCGTGGCGCAGATGCGCGAGCAGGGCGTCGAACAGCGCGCCATCGACGGCTACCTCGCCTTCGTCCGCGAGCACGAGCAGCACGGGGTGGGCATCGCGCAGCGCCGCGCCCTCGCCAACGCCACGGCCAAGAAGCCCATATCCTGGGACTGGGACGCGCCGCGCACGCGCGAGGGCTACTACCACTACCGCGCAGGCATGCAGGCGGCAACGAGGCGTGCCCTCGCGTTCGCGCCCCACGCCGACCTCCTGTGGGTCGAGACGGGCGACCCGGACGTCGAGGTGTGCCGGGCCCTCGGCGCTGCCGTGCGCGCCGCCTACCCGGACAACGGCGGCAAGGGCCTCGTGTACAACCTGTCGCCGTCGTTTAACTGGATGGGCCACGGCTTCACCGACGCCACGCTCAAGTCCTTCATCTGGGACATCGCGCGCGAGGGCTTCGTGCTGCAGCTCGTCTCGCTCGCCGGCATCCACAGCACCGCCGCCGCCACCACCGAGCTGGCCCGCGCCTACCGCGAGGACGGCATGCTCGCCTACGTCAACCTCGTGCAGCGCCGCGAGAAGGAGCTCGGCTGCGACGTCCTCACGCACCAGAAGTGGAGCGGCGCCAGCTACATCGACGGCATCCTTGGCGCCATACAGAGCGGGAGCAGCGGGAGCAAGAGCATGGGCGCCGGGAACACCGAAGGCCAGTTTGATTGATTGATTGACTGACTGAGTCAAGAAACCGAAACCGAAATTGATCGATGGTGCTTCGTCTGTCTCTATCCTCTTCTCCTTGCTTGCCTCCTTTCGATCGACTACGCGCGAGTTCGGGCTTTTTGAGCTTTTGAGCTTTCTAGGAACCGGGGAGGGGGATTGTTCGAGAGGATAGCATTCATCTATGCACATATATATAAGGTAGTATGTATAAGATATCTCTCTCCTTTACTTACCTAGGTTTAGGTCAGGCTGCGGGCATTTCTGAGCATTATCTGGGGAGTTTGAATGAATAAATACACGAATGAATAAATAAGTAAATAAAGACAAATAGGACGTGCGTATAGGGGACGATGCGCTCGTTCATGAACCGCGTGGCTGTGATATTAATATTGGTATTGATTTTCATTCGCTCACTATTATTTCATCTGGGTGGGCTCTTATTACCATTTGTCAGAGCCTGGTAGCCCGTCCTATCCTGTTCTGTACTATCCTATCCGGCGCTGCCCTGTCTTATCTTAACCCAACTTGTCTATCTCTTTATTTCTCTATCACTGGGCGTTGCCCAGTGCTTGATACCGAGTCTTGCCTGGACTGGATATTTATCTGCTTAAACCACTCTGATTTCTACTATCTAATGATATAACCCCCTCTAGAGAGTGTAGTGGTAGGATAGGGAAGTAGGATAGGTGAGGTAAAGCGCAAGGAGGTAAGTAGGTACGCACGCGGGTCGGTGGTGAGAACCGCTTCGCCTCGTCGCCCTTGCCAGCGGACCCAAAGTCTGCACTTCCTCGATGTATGCCGACCCGGAAACAATGTTGAGGGAGAGAGGCAGAAGGAAGAGAATTTATCTAGAGCTCGGTCTTGAGAGCATTGTTGGTCGGGGCCGGGAGCGCGGGGCCCTCGGCGGTGACGTAGGCCTTGCTCATGCCGCCGTCGACGACCATGTCGTGGCCGTTGACGTAGCCGGCCTCGTCGCTGGCGAGGAACAGGACGGCCTGCGCCTGCTCGATGGCCTCGCCGAAGCGGCCGGTGGGGAAGTGGATCTCCCGCCGCAGGCGCTTCGGGACGTCGTCGCCGAGCCAGTCCTGCAGCAGCGGCGTGTTCAGGGGCGACGGGCACAGGCTGTTGAAGCGGTAGCCCTCGCGCGCGTGGACGATGGCCAGCTCGCGGGTCAGGGCGATGACGGCGCCCTTGGAGGCGGTGTAGGCGAGCTGTGGCGTGGCGGAGCCGACGAGGGCGACGACGGAGGCCGTGTTGATGATGCTGCCCTTGGATTTCTTGTTGCGGCGCAGGGCGAGCACGGCGTGCTTGCAGCCGTACCACACCCCCTTGACGTTGATGGACATGGTCAGGTCCCAGATGTCCTCGGGTGTGCCGACGGCGTCGTCGTCGCGTGCGTGCATGATGCCGGCGTTGTTGAAGATGACGTCCAGGCCGCCCCAGGAATCGAGCGATTCGACCATGGCCTGGACCTGGGGCTCTTTCGACACGTCGCAGATCTGGGGCAGATGTCGAGTTAGTATCAGGGACGGGGCTGGTTGCTCTGTTCTCCTAGCCTAGCACGAGGTCGGGCTTGCTTGGGGGCGCGGTACAGTTGTCTCGACCCTCGGGGCGTTGGGCACCAATTGGAGCACTTTCGCCTTGGCTTTCTCGAGTGCAGGGGCGGAGATGTCGGCCAGGAGTACGCTGGCGCCCTCTTTCGCGAACAGGATGGCCGTCTCGAGACCAATGCCGCTGTCGAACCCATGTTATTACGGGTTAGCCGCCTCTCCACGATATCGTCGATCCCGTAGCACCATGGCACCCTCAGGGCGACTGTGGGCAAGCAGAGCTGACAGACGGCAGACGTACCCAGCACCTCCGGTGATGATGGCGTTTTTGCCAGCAAGGCGGCCCTTGGATTGTGTAGCCATTGTCGCGTCTCAAGTCGCTTGCGCTTCGTGGACACGGATATGTGCTCGTACAGTAGGGCTCGTATAGGACAGACGACTCAAAGTCCCAAGAAAGAAAGAGGCCGGGAGATTAGTGATATCGGAGTGCAGTATGAAGCACGAAGAAGATAACCGAGGAGACTGAGAGGATATTCGACCACGACGTATCCGGATTGCCACGAGGTGATGAGGTTGTAAGTGTACTAAGCGTAGTAGGTATAACCTAATTCATACACTAAGGTATCTACAATACCCTAGGTAGCTGGACCCTGAATTAGGATTGGTGAGGGAGGCCATCCCGAGTCAAGTCAACACCAACACACCAAATAGGAGCGCGGAGGGGCATGAGTACTGCGTCGCTTCCGACAACGGCGAACGCGGGGCAACAATGTCTGAGATAAGATTAGTAACTAAGTACCTAACCACTATCTTAGGTAGATTAGATAAGGATTGGATTGCTCGTTATCTCTTAGTACCTTATAGTCCCGGTACTTCGTCCGGACGGCTGTTATCTTAGTTGTGAACTTGTGGTACCTAGGTGGTCGCGTTACTTCGTACGTAACTTCGAGTTCAACTCTTGAACATCGTGAGAGTTTGGAGAAGACTCGATGAATTGCACCCGGGTAACCACCTGTTCGCTGCTGATACCAATGCCAGGAGGCCATTTTCGAACCCCAGACCATCTATGTCCCCTCGTCAAGCTACTAGAAGCTTCCCCCAAACGAAGCTGGAGAGAACATAATCTGAGAGCGGGAGTAGGCTACTTACAGATATAGTGCTTTTATTACCTACATCTCCGGGGCATTCGTCACTCGGTATCTCCGATTCTGTCGTATCTTATAACGCCCACAAGTTGATATCATCTGTGTAGGCAGCCGATTTCGCTTGTTCAAACAGTACTTAGACCTCTCTCGATAGTCAAAGACGTTTGCCCGATATCATTCTGCCGTGTTGCTGCCATCCGGCCGTCCCTCCCGAGAAGAGTAGGCTATGCCGCTCTTCCGCCATCTAGATATCGCCCAGGCAGACGTATCATCATAGCTGCCGTGCTATGCCGTGTATGCTGACTGTCATTCGCGCACACCAGGCTTCATCCGAAGTAGCCGAGACAATGCATGAAAGATGCCGACAACAGCCTACTGTCAGCTGAGCTATGTCATGGCCAGTCGGGTTGGGAGTGAGATGAGACGTTAGAACCATCGCAATCCCGTCAACCTTAGCAAGCTGATGCTACTTGCCGCCTTACAACTCATCGTCATCATCATCATCTTCTTCTTCTTCTTCTTTCTCTTCCTCCTCTTCGCTTACGAATGTACGCGACAATGCATTCGAAGCGTCTTGATTATGAGAGGAAATGGCGGTCAGGAACCCTGGTTCCCCGTTTGTGATGCGCCGCTGTCGTACTGCGCGCCTAGAAGGTATCGCCGGTGGGTTTACGGCCGTACCATCGACATCGTCCAACAATCGTTCGCTCGTTATATCGAGTTGGCGCCTTTGGAGTAACATTGGCGTTGGCTCTGGAAAAGACTAGTTCGAACGATCCAATGAGATAGACGCGCTCCATGTCAGGCGACAGCAGAGCCGTGTAACAGACCGAGGTCTTCGCGATGGCAAGGCCAGACAGACAGACAGACAGGCAGACAGACGGATAGGCAGTCTTGGTTGCGTGAGGTGTCACCGATACGACGACCTCGCGAGTAGCGGGATTCTCGATCTTACTCAGGCGTGCAGCTGCAGCAGTAGTTAGTTAGTTGGTCACGCGGCGAAGTGCGTTTGTTTATACAGCTCGCGAGGAAGGGCGGCGGCTCTGTTAGAAGATCGGCATGTTGCAGCCTACAACTACCCACACTAACAGGGTAGTTATGCCTCATAGGGCTGGCTGTACGTGTATGAACCTTGCAAACACCTGGGCGCCGTCATCCGACAGGACGGCCACTTACCTTACCTTACCTACTACCTACTACTATTTCTAGGCACACATTCTATCCCCAGTCCGTGGTCTTGGAGTGTACGGTGAAGCTATCTGTAGGTTGCACGTAGGTACCCAACATGATGTAATTGAAGTATCTATACCTGCGAAGTACATGTCGCCAAAACCTGTGAACATACACCTGTATGTGTACAATGAGGTAGGCGGGTACATGTATGTTATTGCTAAGTCTACTTCCTCGCAGCACGTGGGGCTTGCATAATGACGCATGCTTACTTCCCTGAAGCAGCGGTCGAAGGTTAAGTAGGTACCTAAAAGGCTAACACTAACATGGAAAACAACAGCTAAAGCCTCGGCGACATCAGCCAAGCCTCGTCAAGGTCATGACCTAACCTTATCTATAGCCGGCCTAACCAACCTAACATGGAACCTAACTTCAATGCAATACAGGCACTTGAATGCCTAATGGATGATGGATGGAACCTTGTTTGTTGCACCAATTCTCGCTTGCTCCCGTCTTCATACCCATCCATTCCCTCTCAACACAACACCATCTCGTGTTTAAATAACGATCTATTTACGGCGCCTCCCTAAGTTGTATCCTCGTCCTTCTTCATTATCACCTCGCAATATATTATATATTATATATCATATTATATGTAATAGTCGATTGACCGACTCGGCGCCTTCTTCTCGTTCCCTCGCCTACCACACACGCATTACACGAGACGACATCAACGACATTCAAGCCATCTCTTTTGTGTCGAAACAGAAGAAAAACAAACATCCGCCTGCTGAAGTTGCTCTCGCCTTCCCTCGTTCTCTTGCCTCGTTTCCAACATGGCAGCCCCCTCCTCCGGCCCCATCACGGTCGAGGCGCTCCCCGAGCTCCTCCAGAACGACAACAAGGTCAAGCTCGCCGGGCTCGACGTCGACGGCATGCTGCGGGGCAAGGTCATCTCCAAGAAGAAGTTCCTGTCCATCGCCAAGGACGGCTTCGGCTTCTGCAGCGTCATCTTCGGCTGGGACATGCACGACCTGCTCTACCCGCAGGAGCTCAAGATCAGCAACAAGCAGAACGGCTACCGCGACCTCATCGCCGTGCCCGACCTCGCCAGCTTCCGCCGCATACCCTGGGAGGACGACGTCCCCTTCTTCCTCGTCAGCTTCTTCGACCCGGACTCCATGGACCCCGTCTGCGCCGACCCGCGCGGCCTGATCAAGACCACCGTAGCGAAGCTCAGGGAGAAGGGCTACGATGCCATGGCGGGGAGTATGTGTTATTCTTCTTCTGCTTCTCCATCATGATCCCCAAGTTCGCACTGAAGTGACCTTCCCCGTTGTTGATTTACTCGCTCACGTGTCTGTCATCATCGTGCAGTCGAATTCGAATTCTTCCAGTTCAAAGCCCCCTCGGAATCGAGCTCTTCGGCCGCCGCCTACATGCGCAACAACATCCCGCACGATATCCCGCCCCTGACCGAGGGCATGTTCGGCTATAGCATCACGCGCCCGACGCTGAACAAGGAGTACTACTACGACGTCTTCGACACGTGCGCCAGGTTCCGGTGCGACCTGGAGGGCTGGCACACGGAGAGCGGGCCGGGCGTGTACGAGGCGGCGCTCGAGTTTGGCCAGGTATCCGAGCTCGCGGACCGCGCGTCCCTGTTCAAGTACGCCGTCCGCTCTGTCGCGAACAAGTACGGCATCACCCCGACCTTCATGGCGAAGCCGAAGCACGGCCTGCCCGGCTGCAGCGGGCACACGCACATCTCCATCGTCGACCGCGACGGCAAGAACCTCCTCGCGCGCGAGACGAGGGACGAGAACCCCAAGTACCCCGACATCGCGCACCTCAGCGACCTCGGCCGGCACTTCCTCGCGGGCCTCCTGGACGGCCTGCCCGACGTCATGCCCATGCTGGCGCCCAACGTGAACAGCTACAAGCGGCTGGTGGAGAACTTCTGGGCCCCCGTCACCGTGTCGTGGGGCCTCGAGCACCGCGCCGCCTCGATCCGGCTGATCGCGCCGCCGACGTCCAAGCCCGGCGCCACGCGCTTCGAGGTCCGCGTGCCGGGCGCCGACGTGAACCCGCACTTCGTCACCGCCGCCATCCTGGCGCTCGGCTGGCGCGGCGTCGAGAAGAAGCTCGAGATCCCTGTCCCGCCGCTCGGCAAGGGCGAGGACGTCGGCGGGTCCGACGACAAGGGCGCGCGCCTCGCCAAGAGCCTGCGCGAGGCCACCGACCGCTTCATGAGGCCCGGCAGCGTCGCGCGCGAGGTCTTCGGCGACGACTTCGTCGAGCACTTCGGCGGCTCCAGGAACCACGAGATACGCCTCTGGGACGAGTCCGTCACCGACTGGGAGATGAAGCGGTATCTCGAGACCGTATAGACTTGGCTCGCTTGCTTGCCCGACTGACGGACGGGCGGGATAAGACTGGATAGAATAGAATACGATTGGGGGTTGGGGATTGGGATTAGGGGTGGGGAATACACTAGAAGAGATCCCTTGGATTTTATCGCTTTGGCTCATCATCACCATCATCATTTCCTCGCGGCTGGCTCTGTTTCATAGGATCGATACGATATACCTTATACCCTAGCAGCAATGCCATGATATTATTTCAACTTTATATTCATTTACTCGTTCGTTCGCTTTTCGAGTCCCCTTTGATGCGCCTGTACGTGATGTGGTTCGTTTCTCTCCCGGTGAAGGCTCATGTTCATGTTTCGTGCGGGTAAATCATGCGTGTATGTACGCACATCTATCTATCTGGCTGTTTGTTTGTCTGTCTTTATTACTTGGATATGTATAGGTATAGGTGTGATGATAGCTGTATAAGTAGTATATAAGGATGCGATATATACGCTCCTCCACCACCTACGGGAGATGGGTACTCCGGTTGGTCGTGATCGACGGGTATAACTTTTGTCCGTCTCGTCTCATCTCGTCAAATCAAATCGAATCAAATCGAATCTCCGATTTGTCTGACCTTTATGCCAGATAGACGATGGACGAGGAGAAAAGGATTAGCACCTTTTTGTAATCCTCCTCCCTCTAGCGCTAATTAATTCGCTATACATTGCTGAACAGCACGGAGAAGAACATGATGTGACGCAACATGACAGGAGCGTAGCTAACGACGGCGCGACGGGGACGTTGGTTCACAACGAGTATCGGAAGCCCTTGTTGTCGATCTCGGTCTGGTCGTGCATGCCGGCCTCGACGGCGGTCTTCTCGTCGACGGGTCCGGCGGCATCCCGAGCTACGTTGACGCGCCACATGTAGATGTATAGTATGATGACGCAGACGAGTTTGACGGTGTAGCCCACCAGCATTGCTATGTAGGCGCTGTGGTAATAGGCTGTAGGGGGGTCGGGGGTTAGCTTTGCTTAGTTGATAGTTTATGTTTGAGGTGAGCGTTGAGGGAGGGATAAGATGGCGTGGGATGGGATGAGACGAGATGACGTGGGGGGAGGAGCATGGGAATACACGTACGTTTTTCACTGTCGCGGAAGGTCTGTGGTCCAATGATACTGTTTTTGGTTTTCTTTGTTAGCAGAGGGAAGACGCCGAGGGAGGTTTGCTCTCGTAGTTTTTTAAGATCGAGCTGTCTTTCTTAGAAAAAGAGAGCAGACGAAGGACCAAATTGAAGGGGAAGAGAGTCAAGATCGAAACATGGAAACATCGGAAGCGGAGGGGGTGGAAAGAAGGAGTGGTGGCATAGACAATAAAGCCAAGGGGAAGAGGATATTACGTACTTTCCAACGCAGTACCCAATGAAGAGTACCACGGCCGTCAGTTGTTTCTTGGTTGACCCTGCGACGTTAGAGGATACCATCGTCAATGACATGCTAAAGCCTAGGCCCTGGAAGAAACAGAGCCAGAGAGCTACTAGGCGACCCCACTGTTTTGAAGAATGATGTTAATATAGTTCTTACGATGACGATGTCGAAGCGGTACAGGGCGTTTTATCTTGGCATTTGAAGGTGGCGAGGAAAGGAAAAGGGTGGTTTTGAGGATGAGCGATTGAAAAGGGGAAGCCCTACCTTGTTCTCGTTGGGCAGGCCCACGAGCAGCCCGGCGCCGATGATACAGATCGTGTTAGCAACAATCATGGTCGGACACCGCGAGCCACGCGGCCACTTCGTGCAGAGCCAGCCGCCGAGAAGAAGCGAGAGAAACTGCACAGCGCCGCCGGGGATCTGCAGGTACTGAGTTCCCAGCGTGTCGAAGCCGAAGCTCCCAATGATAATGCTTGTGAAGCTGGTGATGGCCGAATTAGGTATCTGGGCACCCACAGCCATTACGAAGAGTATCCAGGTCTCTGGGAGTACGTAGTCGATGTTAGCGGCCTTGGACTTGGTCTGTGGTTGCCGGTGGTCATGTATTACGTGTTGCGGACTGGCAATCTGGGATTCGGGGAGGGGGGCTTACTTGGATCCTTCGCACACTGGATGGCTTGGTGTTTCTTGAAGTGATGGTTCTTCACTCCTGCTCGGTTGCTCGCCACCTGGATAGAAAAGCCGTCAGTTATGAGCAGCTATTTCCTCACCACCCCTAAAATCCACCAAGAGTGCCGCCAGATGTCCCCTTGAGTGCTGACTCGGCTGCAATACATATAAACTGGAATAGCGGGGCATAAGAATACTCGTATACACCCAATAACACTCTCATCCGAGCATTATCTCAACATACTATTCCACTTTATATGCACGGCAGCCGAGTTAGCACTCAAGGGGATACGAGCCAAATGCGACAGCCTCAGATTTGTGAAGCCAACTTACACGTTCCGTAGCAATCGTGCGCTCCCTGGAGGTCAAGAAACGCGCCGTGGCGGGAACGTCGGGTAGAACGATGAAACTGATGATGCCCGAGAGCAAACTTAAACCACCGAAGATGAAGAACACATATGTCCACCGCGGGAGGCCAGTCGTGATGTGGCCCACGGCGTAACCAATAAGCCCGCCGAACACTATAAGGATTGGGGGGTTAGAAAGCAAGGCTTATGGATACGATATGGCGCGTTGCTGGTAAATAGAGCGTTGAGGGATGCGTACTAGTTGCCAAGCCATTTGTGCAGTAATAGGCCTCGAGACGCAGCGGCTGCTCGTCGTTCTTATACCAGATGGACATGATCAGGACGAAGGCGGGATTGACCTGTCTTTGTTAGTTTGGGTTTCCTATTATTCAGATGTTGTTGTCGCCATTTCGTACCGTGGCTTCCGCGAACCCTAGAAAGAAGCGGTTCGTTGCAATTCCGGCGAATGACTTGCAGGCCGGGGTCTGAGTTGATCAATGTCAGTTTGGCGTTTCGGAGTTGACTGGCGGACAGTATCTTGCTGATAGGATTCTTGTGCGAGGGATTCGAACGTCCCGCGAATGGGATACCGCTTGAAAGGTGGAGAGCCGCCATTTCACTCACAGTCAAGACAATAGTTCCCCATATGAGGACCGTAGTGGACACAACACGGCCGACTGGGAGTCTTTGCATTAAGTAACCAGAGGGGAACTGACTGGCCAAGTAGCCAAAGTAGAATATCGAGCCTGGTTGGTCGAGGTCAGCTGACCGATGCTCACTCGTGAGCAATAAACACCATCATGGAAACATACTCAGCCAGGAATAATCTTGTCCGTGAAGATTTGTCCCCTCTTGTAGGCCGTACGCATTGGCATAGTTAATTCCATTTTTATCCAAGTATTGGAGGAAATAGATCAGGAAAAGAATCGGCACGATATGATAGTCGATCTTGCGAACGACCTTCTTGATCTCCTCGGGCGTCGCCTCGACCTCGTGTCGAACCTTGAAAAACTCATAATTTTCGTCCAAGTCTCTCGAGGTGGCGGTGATCTGGTCGGAGTCGCGAGGGTCATTTGGCCGGGCCCTCTCGGCCACATCTAGAGGATCGTGCGGTGCCATCGTGTCGACTATGCAACTGGACGTGAGGATAGCAGCGGAGGAAGAAAGCCGAAAGAGGAGGGGCGCACTTCGCGAGGAGACGCGCGCAGCTATATACCCATGACGTGATCGACAGATATGGAGCTCTAGGAGATGAGGCTGCAGTAAACCCAGCCAGCGTTTTTCCAGGCCCCGACAACTATAGCAGGTAGCGCATCGACGGTCTGCAAATGCCACGCGTTGGTTTTTCTTTGTTCGGTGCGTAGCGCGGCGCCTGAGCGGATCTGACGACCGGATACTTCGTAGCTCGAGCACATCATCGCCCCCGTCGCCCGTCGCCTGGGAAGCGCGGAGTCGGAGATCTGGACCAGATTGCTGGGCTGCTGCTTGGAGCGTACGCTACCTAGTGTATCTGTCGTAGTGTTGGTAGGCAGAGTGTAGGGGGGTACCGCGCTGTATGAATGCTACACCATGTTGCTTGTACTGGCGACGAGCTGGCCGGATTGGGCCATCAAGACCGAGTGAACAGGGGAAGCCAGACGAGCTAGCCAACGAGAATGAGTAGACTGCGATGGCATCATCGGCCGCGAGATTGAGGTGATTAGGTCCCGCACGTGGGCGGAATTCGATAAGCGAGCTGGGACAACAACGGTCAAATAAATGGCAACTTAGGAAGTGAATCTACTGAGCACCAATGGCCAGAATAGCTGTGTTTGAATTGTCTGAGATGTTGCTCAATTTGAAATCGGTGTACGAAGCAGGGTTCTTGGTTGATTGATTGAAAAGAAGACGACTTGGCTAAGTTTGGGCTTGTGAAGATCGGCCCAGCAGACTCCCTGTAGATACCGCAGTAGACATCGTGGGCTTAGGTGGGTAAGGTACGTATCAACCACATAGGTAGCCTGGGTCACTAAACCCATCAATTTCCTCAATACCTTAGAATAGGTGTCACCGCCAACAAAGTAGCTGTGCTTCTTATAACTAACTAATCAAAGTTCTCGATATGTTAATAATTTGTTTTGTTACGTACGGTCGGGTATATCTTTCACGTCAAAAGGGCTTAAACCACGTACTGAATATATTATATACCTGTATGATATTGAGCAGTGACTTAGGAAATAGGTGAATTAATCAAGTAGGTAATTTGTCGAAACAAGTGAAATAACGAAGCATGTAATATATATAAGTGAATACTCGAGGCTGAACAGTATCCTGCAATACTTGCTTGCTTAGCATTGGAATAAAAAGTTCAATAAAGCTTAGATCTACAAGCACTTAAAGTCTCAATGTAATTCATATAGAGAGTACTTACTTACTTACTTTGTAAGTTATGCCAAGATTTATCGATTCAGTGACCGTTTATCTATTTGAAACCCCAGGCTCAGGCCCAGTGACCACTACTGCTCGGTATTAGTCCAAGTGGAGAACGTGGAGGCACTTTGTAAGTGATAGCTTACATCCGAAGAATACTCCATCACTTTTCCGCCAAGTCTTGCTTGGGATAAACAAGTCGATGACAACTGGACATCATATCACATACCTACCCAGTACCGTACTTAGTTTACGTTTCGATTGCGTTCCAACACAGAAGGAAACGTAAGCAAATCTCTCCGTTCATCGACAGTCGAGACTTAAAATAGAGAAAATAGAAGCGCGAGTCAGCTTCGTGTGCCACAGCGTCGGAGTTAGGAGATTGCTACGCCGTCCGCGTAGGGGAGTAGCATGTTGGTATTTCGTAGGGTAGTTGGTGATTGTGCGACTCGCTATCGATGCTTGTTGATTATCCCTTTCTTTTTTCGAGGGGGAAGTTGGGTTATATAGAGACAAATTTAGCCCAAGCTGGTACCGGATCATATGCGATCCGGATCCAAAGCTCCGTGAGAATGGGATTTTGCATCAGGCGCATTTAATCCATAATAAGATTCTCGTTGTGATCTAGGTACGTATAAGGTCTAATTGAGTTGTCGGTCTAATTCGTACGTCTGGAGATAAGGTACCCAAGGATGCCCGTACGGAGGTCGCCGACCTTGTGGACCGTTCGTGGCCCCTGGGCGATATCAATATCAATTGAAACTTCATTGGTCTTGGGTAGGTAGTAGTGTAAGTGGTGTAAATTTAACCTTAGCCGACCTTCTAGAAAACTTCCAGAGTACGAAGTAGATAGCATGGTACCATAATTACCCAATTCGGCATATGATGGATGATTTCGACACATGTGCCTCCTCGGCACCTCTCACAGCTCAGCCTCATAACTGGTCGAGTTAGTGCCTGTGATTCCAACACCCACCGTAAGAAGTAAGTATACTGGCAGGCATCTAGGTTAGGTAATCAATCGTATAACCATCTGCATGATTACGTACACTGGAGCCGGGACGGGAAGCTTCTTTGGCATCGGCCAATCACCAGCTTAGTGTACAGTATATACGATACTAGGCGGTGTTTACCGATCTCGTCGTGGTGCGGAGACGAAACCGTTCCCCGTCCTCCTCCACAGTATATGTGCTTATGGCCCATGGCCCATGGGTAATCAGAAGCGTTCTAGGCGTCCGGTCGACTCTCGGCGACTCGACTTTCCGTCGTAGCCGAATCCTTCTACCGATAATATGGCATTCAGGCCCCTGTTGCAGCTGATGGCGCCGAGTTCCCGGAGAAGTCCGTAATCTGTACAGCCAGCACAGACCGAGGTGGGCGTTGCTGGCGCGAGCGTAAACGGCTCTCTCACACGACGGCTTTGCTTACCTGCTTGGCCATTGACGACGAGATGAACAAGTTCAAACAACGAATCGCAATCGCAATCACAAGGAATAGAATGGTTTCTACTTCGTTGACTCAGCCGGCAAGACTGACACCACCGATGACAAATCTCACTGGTTTCTAATTCTCGCTTTTCCACGGTGAACAGGGCATCATGACGGATATTCGATTTCCGACCCGGGAACACGCTTGTCTCCGCGTCTCGGTGATATGCGGGCGAAGAAGGCGACGATAAGCGAGTGAGATAGAAGGTACCTACTTACTTCTTACTTTACTTGCTCACTTACATTACTTAGCTGTAGCTGGTCACGACAAGGTTCGGCGAACAGGTTCACGAGGTGACGGCCACACAACCGGTGTAAGCACAGGAGCACTTCCAAGTATACCGGTACCTACTGCCTAGTATACACCCGAGGAGTGACCGCGATGCGAGACGCGACTATGACTTACACATCGCTGTGCTGCAGATCCCGGCACGCGCGGAATCACATGGATTGGTGGCACGGACAACGCGAGAGGTCACATTTCTTCGTTGGCTGTCTTCCACCTAACATTCGCCAGAACAGTTGGCACCGAACTCCCAACAACAGTTGGCGGGTATAATACTGGTCTTGCTCAGACACGTGTACCTGACAGAGATAGTAGCACTCCCTACATTAAGTAAGTGCCTCAAGTACACGAGTGTAGATACTTAGGTAGTTACGCGTACCTAAGTAGGTAAGGAGCTGTAGGTTACGTGATGTATACCTTACCTTACCACTTATAAAACTGATAGCTGAAGTAGGAACTCGGCATGTGTAGGCAGTCACGGCCTACCCATGTATATATAAGTAGCTACAGTGCAGGGACCCTAGGTCCAACCTTTCCCTCTACATACTAAATACAACCACCAAGATGATTCCCTGACAATGGTAGCTAGCGATCACGATCGTCGCCCTCTGGGCTGAGCTTACACTATTATTACGCCTTCGTTTTTGATTTCGTTTTGATTCAGCACGAATGAGGAGATGCAACTCATATTGTGAGCAGTGCGAGGAGATGTAACTTGGCACGACCACCACCACCACAGACCATACCCTGCACCAAGATTCCGCGGGCAACCTACCTTACCCTCCCTCCCCCTCCTGACCTTTCGGCTATCCACTGGTCTACCTACACCTCTTTACCGTCCGGGAGACCCTTCGGCCATCCATTGGTCTCCTAATATATACTATTTCACCTCGGCCGGGAAGAACTCCCATACCTCGGTACGAGAGATTCACGACGGATTGGAACGATTAGAACGATGAGGGCATCGTCATTTTTGCAGGGGGCAGCTGTAGGCAGTCACGGCCTACCCATGTATATATAAGTAGCTACAGTGCAGGGACCCTAGGTCCAACCTTTCCCTCTACATACTAAATACAACCACCAAGATGATTCCCTGACAGCATGCGTCAAACCCTGCCCTACGTCATCTAGCATGATACTCCCGTCTCAGAGCCCACTATAATAACATTTTGACAGCTATCTAGCCTCTATGTGCAGTAGCGCAGATACGGCTCGAAACCCGGAGGGACACCAAGCGGAACGTTCCTCGTATCCCCACTACGTACTGTAACGAAGTTGCTTTAGTTTCTTCTAATCCTTGACCCTTGGGGGGTAGCTCTTCTTGAGGCCTCATGATCCTATCATCACCAGAGCCAGAATGCCGTTCCCTCATGCCGAAACACACCTTTCAGACTCTTCATATTACCTACGATCCAGTTAGTCTCCCGCGATTGCGTAGTCATGCCAGCGACGGACCAGTCTTCATTCTCAGAGCATTGCGTTGGTGGCTGCTGATGGACATGGTTATCGAGCCGGAGTCGCTTACTGGATGTGGAAATAACCAACTAGTATACGTCTATTCTTGTCCCTTGAATCTCTCTCCTTGGCCGCTATGTCGACAGGGCTTCTCCTTTGACTCTATTCCTATCTATCTCGTCGTTGCCCTTCGAACCGAATAATCGCGATCCTAGTTATTATGCTAAGCCTCAGTCCGTATGCTAATTTAAGTTAGCACCAGCCATGGGTTTGGTTCACGTCGATAAGGGCTTCGTAACCGTCTAGAAGCCAGCCCTAGGCCAGGCAGCATCCGAAATGCCTCTCTCACGGCGAGGTAACGAGCGGTACCAGTGCGCAATCACGATCCATCGTGAGTTGAAAGCCTTCACATTGTTATATATATACATACATATATAAATATATATATCTCTCTATATGAGTCATCTCCTGCAATGTAGCTCCCCATCTCATGAACGCACCGGTCTCTCCGCCTGCAGTTGGTATTGAATAATCGCTATTTCCGCCTGCGTCGACCGATCGCCACACTCGGGCTTCGAGCGTGACCGTCAAAGCCCAGATATTCAAGTGGCCTATGACATAGTCGTTCAACCACACCACTTCTTATTCAGAAGACGCTCTCAGGTCATCCTCGAGTAAGCCGCCTTTCCACATTATCCCCGGATGATTCCTGAGGAATCTTCTCATTCTCGTCCAACGATTTCACCTGAGTGAGTGAGTGCGTGAGTGGCGACGGTTCTGATTCGACGGGCCAACAGGGAATCGGTTTTCTTGGCTCAAGGAGGATATAAAGGGGCGCGGTACACGCGAAAGTAAAGTGTGAGAATATTGGATATCCCACATCGAACGCTGCCTCGGAATATTGAGATTGAAAAGTAAAGTCACTTAATTGTTAAGGTATGGCATCTTTTATGCGTGCATGCATGCCCGCCTTCCTCAGAACGCCAGAATGCTAACTAATATCCAAGCCTCGAAAGCGTTTGGGACGACGAATACCTGCACGCCCGCCCCGGAACCCACCACCGAGAGGCTAAACACAACAATTTACCGTTCTTCCTCACAATCATGGGTTCGAGCAGTCGGAGTTCGCGGGGGAGCAGAGGACAAGTACGTATGAGGTGGTGTCGTCGCTACTCCTGGTCTTGGTACCAGCGCGGCTCTCAAAGCGAGGGCGGGGGCCGTGGGAAAGAGAGAGACAAGAAACAGCTGATATTAACGAGTCGTCTCTTCCTAGGCCTCGACGAAGCAGATGATCGAGTCCCTGCAGAACCACACCGTTAACACGCTGACGGAGCTCTGCCGGATCGAACGGGTCGCGATGGCCTGCGAGAGCGAGGCGGAGATGCACGCCTTCCAGGCGCCCCTGGCGGCGGCGTGGGATTACTACGTCAACAGCAACCAACTGCTGCTCGAGCTGAGAGGCTTGACGCGGAACTATCCTGCTTCAAGCTCCCTTATCGAGGAGGCGAGGGGCCTGGCCAGCGTGGACCCGGGATCGAGCCAGAGCTGGAACCTGGCTTGGTTGTGTCTGATCAAGATTCGTGATGCGTATGTCGACAGCTCTGGCGCTCATTGCCCCGTACCTATTGCACTCTTACCCCTCCCCTCCAATCCTCGACTCCCTATTTATATTCTTGGCATGGAGTTGCTGACTTGTAGTGGCGGACAGAGGGTTGATAGTGACCTGTGCGCAAGCCGAGTCTCAGAAGCCGGAGATGTGGGGTGGTCGGCATCCTTCTCCGGAGGAAGCAGAGCAGCTCACACAGTGTTTCGTATACGAGTGGTCCCAAGCCGTCGACAAGATGCTCCGGCATTGGCGGGCGGCTCCCATCTGGTATTGAGCGCCGGTTCGCCCTAGTTCCTTCCACCCGTGCGGGCTTTTGTCGATAAATAATGGAAGAATCAAAGAGGGGATGATTAAGTATAGACACGGTTGTATGATACACTGATGTCGATATTATAGGTATTTTGCCGTTTTGTACATAAGTAGGGAGTATCTAGGGCGTTATAGTTGGAGTACATGTACATATTTGCTATTAGACCATAGACGGAGTTACCTACTTGGTATATATAGATCATAGATTTCTTCTCATTTAGCTGCTGTGGCATAAAGTAGATGTGAAGGTAGGTTGAAAGCAGCATATATATAACTTCTATTTCCTACCTACCTTCTTAGGCAAGTAGCTTATATCTGAACTTTGGCGGCAACGATGGAGTACGTGGCATAAGATACGAATAATTCCGAAAGACTTGTGGATAGGACTATCTTGCGTGGTACGTCAAAAACTTACCAGCCAGTGTGTTGATTTGCCTTTTTAAATGTTTATGCCCATTTACTACCTTTCAGACCCGGCGTGGTAACAAGTTTCGGCTACATAGCAGGTGGTAGTCGTTTCGCTCTCATCTGATATTCACAAGTTGCGCCAAAGACAGAGAGCCCTTAAAATTCACGCCCTTGCCATCGATACCCCTTTCTCCTCCTCACTTACCCACTCAACCTGCTACGGATAACC
This sequence comes from Nemania sp. NC0429, assembly GCA_022578495.1. Classification (NCBI taxonomy): domain Eukaryota; kingdom Fungi; phylum Ascomycota; class Sordariomycetes; order Xylariales; family Xylariaceae; genus Nemania; species Nemania sp. NC0429. The sequence continues at coordinate 24,250 of MU392256.1, forward strand.
AAGCATGACACACTCTATTTATTGATCTAGTCCCAGCACATGACTCCAATATGCCATATATTCAAAGCCACAGCCATAGCCCGGCGGAAGGATCGATATACGATCTCGACGACCTGCTCCTCATCCCCAGGCTCCTCAGCCAAGGGCCCAAGGTACAGGCCGGAGCCACCATCACCTGCCGCTTCCTCGCGATCCCGCTCAACGAACCGGACTTGTTCTCCCGGGACATCGCGCAGTACGGCGACGTGGTCCTCGAGACCCGAGACGCGCTCATCATACGGGTACCGCACGACCGGCTAGATCTCATCGACCGCGTCCGGCAGCTCTGGGTGTCCAAGTACCTCACGCCCTACACCGAGTGTACGATGACGTTCGAGTTGCCGAAGAGGATGCCCAAGCCCGCCATCACTACCACCACCAGCAACACCACCACGGTCATCGTTCAGCGCGCCTTGCGGAACCCTGACATAAACGGGAATATTCTGGAGAGCACAGGTTCGCGATCCATCTTGGACGCCCCGCATGATGAAGATGCCGCATCGCTTCAGGCTGCTACGACTGAGATGACAAACACGCGAGTACGTACTACCTAACCTAGACACCTAACAGACCGATCGAGAGAGGCTGTTATATGTTACGTGAGCTAAGACCAGTTGCTGATCTTCTTTACGTTGTCTACGTGCAGCAGCAGCAGCAGCAGGGTCATCGTCGGCGGCGTTGTCGCGCTACATCTCTTCCCTTGCCCCGCGTCCTAGCGGAGCTGGGCTTGGGTCCCTGGCATCTTCCACAGATATTCTGAAGAGATGGAGACGGTGACGCGGCTGGAACAGGTCAATACGCTTTGCGCCACAGCCGGCGAACGAGAAGATGACTTTTCTTTCTCGCCGCCTTCCATTCTTCGAACTGCCCTTTCACATTTTGAGAGATGGGTTAGATTTTGATGGGGCTGCAGGCAAAGAGGGAGTCAGTGAGTGCGCATTTTACTTAGGAACCACATGGCGAGAGCGCTCAACTAATATACTGGGTGTTCGCCATTGTGGACGAGGATTTGGCAGTGTAATAGCTAGATTTTATCAGAAGTTTAGAATGAGGAGGAGAAAGAACTCAAGGACTCCACACAAAAATACCTACTAAGAGGTACTCAGGTACTTTCTTCGCTTTGACCCCACTGAATAGGTAGGTACCTTACATGTCCCTCTGCCTACCTCGTAGGCGGTCACATACTCTAACCCTTTATCGCCGCAGATCCTATACTAGGTGCTTACAGTTATCGATGGCGTATTGGGGAAGGGCTAAATCGATCAAGTTGTATTCAATACCAATCACCAAATACTACCTCTTATTCAACGCAGTAATGGCGGTAGGTATCGATTCAGGAGACATAGTGGGGGGCCAAGTACCTAATTCTGTGGGGCATCTCGATACCCCGCCATGCATACATGTACTTTGCTCGGTACAGGAGCTTCAACATGCTCCCGGCGCGCCGGGTGGAAACGGCTCAAGGCACATGAGGAACTATGAGGAACATCCATTCTATGGACGATGATCTCGTTACTAACCTCAACTTTCTCTCAACTTACACATGCCTTGATCTTGTCCATAGGCCACCTTTACCTTTACCCATACGCCCACTACAGAATATTCAATATCATCCTCGACATTCTTTGTATCATCAGTCGCCATATAATCATATAAGTGAGCAGAGGGTGAACCCATTATTTTTCAATATCCATTCTAACGATAGTTTTACGACGAAGAACACAGCTTACCAAACGAAACGAAGCGAGGCGAAACTATCCGATCCCGATCGGAAACTGGTCGGGTCGATCCAAATCATATAGATCAAATCGAAGCGCCTCTCCTTTCAACCCTTCTTCTCGCAATCATCCATGTCTCGCGAACAGCCCATCCACCACGGCTCTCTCGAGCACCTGCTGCCCCCGAGCTGGAAGGCCCAGATCACAGCCTGGCTCGCCGAGGACACGCCCTCGTATGATTACGCCGGCTACGTCGTCGGAGACCACCCCCGCACCGCCACGCTCTGGGGCAAGAGCGCCGGCATCATCGCCGGCGTGCCCTTCTTCACCGAGATCTTCAAGCAGTGCGGCTGCACCGTCGAGTGGCATGCCGCCGAGGGCAGCTACATAGAGCGGCCCAAGGACGGGTCGCACAAGTTCAAGGTCGCCACCGTCAGCGGTCCCGCGCGGGGGCTGCTGCTGGGCGAGCGCGTAGGTCTTAATCTGCTAGCCCGCTGCTCCGGCATCGCCACCGTCAGCCGGGACCTGCTTCTCAGCCTGCGCAGCGCCGGGTACCAGGGCGTCCTGGCCGGCACGCGCAAGACGACGCCGGGCTTCCGCCTTATCGAGAAGTACGGCATGCTCGTGGGCGGCGCCGACACCCACCGGATGGACCTGAGCTCCATGATCATGCTCAAGGACAACCACATCTGGAGCCGTGGCAGCATCGTCGAGGCCGTGCGCGCCGCCAAGCTCGTCGGCGGCTTCGCGCTCAAGGTCGAGGTCGAGGTGCAGAACGAGGAAGAGGCCGACGAGGCCATCGGCGCCGGCGCCGACGTCGTCATGCTGGACAACTTCACCGGCGAGGGCGTCAAGATCGCCGCCAAGAGCCTGCGCGAGAAGTGGAGAGGAAAGCGGGAGTTCCTGCTCGAGGTCAGCGGCGGCCTGCGCGAGGACAACATCTACGACTATGCGAATAACGGTGAGTTCTGATCTGTTTAGACTCATATGTCGCCCTATACCCGAGAGAAAGCCGGAAATGAAGAGATGTCGGGCGACTTACTAACTACGGCTATTTTCCTAGATATTGATATCATCTCCACGAGCTCCATCCATCAGGGCACGCCGCATGTCGACTTCTCGCTTAAGATTAACCAAGGCCAAGCGTAATCTGGCCCCTTCATGTTGACTTGGTTCCTGTGCTTCTACGGTATCGTCGAGGTTGTTTTGGTGGCTGGAGAAGAGGGGAGGGGAGTGCATTGCATCTAATTTTCGTTACACCACACGCGACACACCGGCTACCCTTACCTTGCTCTTGCTTCACAATTCGGCAGCCGGCAGGTCTATCATACACCGAGGTCCCGAACGGCCAGCTACAGCTACGGCCACGGCTACAGCTAGAACTAAGTACGTATTAATGCAGGCTCTTTGACATATCGTCGTTGTCCCTTCGTCCCAGTGTAACCTCCGAACCGCATCGGAGCGAGTATCCTAATCCCTACCTCGGCAGAGGGGAAGCGGCCATATATGTGGATAGTTACCTATAAATTTAAGAGCACCGCGAGCGGCCGAGTTAGACGCGGCCTGCCGGTCCGGCTGCACGCGTAGCTTAATTGGTCTTGCACTACTTACCTACTTCCATACGTGACGTCTACCTCGTACTCAATCATTCGATGTGGATGGAGGTACCTCATTTAGGGGCTTGTGCACGTAGGTACAGTGTGTTACATAAAGTACTTACCTGTGCTAGGCGGCTATATCAATCAATCAACAGGAGTTTTGTAAATCGTCAATTACTTCTTATGTACCTCGGTGCCTAAATCAAGCTATCTGACTTGACACGTGTAGATCCGGGCCGTCACTAAGATGCGAAAGCCCCTAGAATGTCATCCTCCGGGCCGGTTTTATCAAGCGCCGGAGCCGCCGTTTCACTAAGATACACTTCCGTTAAGGGGGTGGTTTCATATACGTACCTACACTTACTTACCTACTTCAACTTGTGTAGGTGTATGTCTACTTATCTACAGTATGATGTATCAAAGGCATGTAAGAGGAAGGTACCTTTCAATGCCCGTGACCGCGGATGGTGGCCGTGAGATGCGTCTTTCCCCGTATCCCTTAATTCCCTCGTCCTCTGCCTCCATTGGTTTTTTTTTCTATCTAAGGGGAAAAAAAACTCTTCTGGGAACGGGCCGGTTGCTGCATGGAATGTGCGTTCGCATGCATGCCCTGTGCTTCCGCGGCGTAGCTTGCAGCTAACAGCCTTATACATGAGAGACAGGACGAAGGGGGAGGGGAAGGGGGAGGGGAAGAAGACGGGGACGGGGACGCGGTGGGGGGGGGGACAAGCACTCATGAGAACAGAGGGGAAGAGAGGGTGTTGGGTTGTTGGCTGGCGGTCTCGTCATCGGCAGGTTGGTTGGTGGGTTTGCATGCGGGCGTCGTATGCTATTAATGTACGGGCTATAGCGGTGTGTGGCAGGCAGGCAGGTGGAAAGCGAGTAGGTAAGTAGTATATAGGTGGTATGTAGTAAGTCAGTAAATCTGTAGGTCAGTTAGTCAGTGAGCGAGTGAGTGAGTGGCTTGCGAGATGCTTTGAGAGATATGTGGCGGGCGTGGGGCACGTTGAAGGGAAACATTGTTTTGCCATGGTTATTGCCACTGGCTCGCTGTTTTTCTGTTTGGGGTAGAGTCATCGGCCTGGTGGCTTGCCTGCCAACTGGTTGGAGTAATGGCGTAGGTAGTACGGCTATGCCGACGTCGTTAGAGTGCGCATGTATGTCTTATCGTCGACAGTAACTTTAAAGAGGGGCTTCTTAGGGGCTGTTGGCGGTGTAGACGAGATCCAGGCATAATATGGTACGAGGCAACAAGGAGAGGGGTTTAAGAGAGAAGACAATGGAGGATGGGGAAACACTCTGAGGTTCTCATCGTCATGTATGTTGGCATGTTGAGGTTACAACAGGTTGAATTATTGTTAAGCTACAGTCCATCCCGCAGAATTCATGACGAAAGGTCATCAGCATCCCGCGTGAGACGCATACAATATATGACATCTAACGGTTGAGAGGCTGAAAAAGTGATATCCTATGCATAACTAATGCGGCTGGAGCTTATGCGTTGCATCCAGAGCCGGCGGCAATGCGATTGGCCACTAGCTCCGGGGTTGGAGTTGCCACTATGGTGTGGTGGTGCATGTCAGACTGGCCAAGATCTCCTTTCAAAGGTAGTGTTGATCGAACGTGGGCGAGAGATGTGGAGGAGTTTCGGGAGTTTCGGGCGTGTTTTGCGTGCGTGCATGTGGTGCAGTCGAGTGTGGATAAAAGAAAACACGCAACTGGACAAAGGTTCCCGTGCTGGGACCAGACCAGGCTTGGCCAAGCAACTCGACGCCTTCCCCCACGATGGAACGACCATAGGCAATCTCGGAGGGGGAGATCGGTGTGCGAAGACTCCACGGGATGCGAGGATAGATGGGTGTGGTGTGTTCATGTCTCTATGGAAACTCACCCTTGTGGCATCGAGAGGTTTAGTGATTCCATATGACCTCATCCTCCCTCTACGCGAGGCTTTCTGGCCGTGGTAAAAACTCTGTTAATATAGTGTGAGTCGAAATGCTTCAAGAATGCGTTGACGTCTGCGTGAAATGCAAAGAGAGAAAAGCACTGAGGGAGCAAGTGAAGACGTGTCTTACACCATCGTATAAGGCTTAGCGGATTCAGCCTGAAGATCGCTGAGGAACGTGGGTGCCACGGCGTCGAACTGTTCTCTTGTCCATCCGCAATTCGTGAACAAGAGCCCACAGTGGTTCTCTAATCATTGAAAATATTAATATGCCACTATATCGCAAAGGCAAGAGGGCGATGGTGCGGACTTACCAAAGTGTTCATTGGTAATCGTGTTCATGAGTGACTGTCGGACTCGTAGTTTTTCGTCCTGAGCCCAGTCTCCCAGGGGCAGGATCTCATTCCGCTGGGCTATGCTCTCGAAGCCCGCCTCAAGAAGCCATTCGGGCCCGCGGGGCGATGGTGTGAAATTAATGTTGTTACGACTCGTCGCGTCGCGCCACAGGTTCAAGAAATTGGGGCACAGCTCGGCGTCGCCAAAGTTACCATCGAAATCGAAGATTTGAATGGCGAGTTCTGTCCATTCAAGAAGCCCGCCCGGCTTGAGCTTCTCGTAGGCCTGCTTGAAGAGGGCCGGCCAGTCCGAGACACCCCCGGCCAGACTACGGGCGTGCAGAAAGTCGATCGATCCCGCGGGCGTAGGCCAGGGATTTTCGACGTTGTCGATGACAAAGCTCACATTGGGCGGGACGGCGTTCGTCCTCTGGATTCGGGATGCGTCTATGCCGAGGATCTTAGCTTGCGGATACCTGACAGCCATCTCTAGAGGCCAAACTCCCGTTCCGCTTCCCAAATCCAGGATACGTTCAACGTTCAAAGGGATTCGTGTGGCCGTGAGAGCGCCATTCAAGCAGTGCCTGAACAGCCGGTGCTGGATTTCCATGCGTTGTTGTTCCTTCTCGTCGAATGGTACGAATATCCGGCCAGAATGGTGGTATTTGTGGCCGAAAGCTTCGATACACGGCGGCTCTCCTTCCGCCGATGTCGCCCCAGCTTTGGGAGCCCTCTGGTCTCTGGGGACTGATGATTTCTAAAGGGACCGTAAGTTCAGGTTTATGAGGCCATGTCGTACCATCGTTGGCTAACTCACCTTGTGCCGAGAGGCCATTATTCTTTTCCGTCTAATTCTATGGAATGCATGCAGTTGTAGTGTTGGTCGATGGTGACTCGACGCCAGAGCCCGTCCGGCAAGTCTGGCTTGATCGATAGGTGTATCCTCTCTCTTCGAGGGTAGTTAATCCGTGATCGGCTGAGCAAATGAACCAGCATGAAAATGTCAAGCACTCACTTAACCGGCAGTGATGCGAAGTGAAGAGCTGCTGTTTTATATGTTATGTTGTGCTGTGCTATCTTATGTGTACTCGAAAAAGGCCCGGCCCTTTGCTGCGTCGAAGCTCGTCCTGGCCCGCCGAGCCATGCATTGGCTACGTGATATGATGTCGCGAGAAGCAGCCCGAAATACAGGAGGCCGGACCATCGGGGGATGCTGTTCGAGCGCGGATGATCCCTAGTGACAGAGCTGGTTGCGTACCACGACGGCGGCTGGGTCCGGGTCTTACTTGCGTGCGCAGTTCTGCAAGAGAGGAGATATGTCTACACTCGGCCCTGCCCGTCGCACGTATGTAGGTCGGTTCGTCTATTCCTCACTTTATATGCAGGTGTGATGGTATTATAGTGTCTCGTGGTGGTAGTGGATGGAAAGTGGTGGGCGCGTGTGAACATGTGTCGTATAAGTCTTCGCACACAAACCTCGTAGGAGGGCTGCAACATCAGCTGTCGGCAATGCACCTCTCCTCACCATGCCGTTACGTGATGTCGATATTATTGCTATTATCATCATAGAAATAACTAATAGGCTGAAGGATCCATATTGGGCTGGATCGGGTTTTGTTCTTGTGGTGTTCTGCGCCGCGGGCAATCGCAGTTGCACACACCATGAGAGAACCACTTGGCGAGGGATCAACAAATGTTGCTGTGATTGGGTTCGCCCCGTGGGCAGATGACGGATCCTTCCTGCGACGGGCATCAGATGTGCGTCTAGTCTACCCAGGCTAGCCCAGTAGCGGATGCTTTTTTTTTTTTTATTGCGGCTGCGAGGCAGGCCATCCTAGTAGCGGACCATCCCACTATTCATTCCACTGGGATCCCCGGCATCGTGATTCGCGCGACCATCATGACTGACGCGACTTAGTATTATTACCCCTTTGTTGACGGACTAAAGTGCTTGCCGCCTCAGAACAGTTATGAACTAGATAGGGGGTAGTCTTCTGCTAGCTAATGGCTTAACCTTAGTGTCCTGCGTGGTCGCCGCGCCGCCACGGACCACGGGCCACCACTTGCGTTATGGCGGTCCAGGGCCTATAGGTCGGTAGGTAGATAGATAGGTGGATGGTTTTGTGGCTCGGCCTGATAATCTGATAGGATGAGGGGCTTGGCTTATACAAAATCGAGTTAGACCAAGCCCTACAGTAATAGTGGTGTAGTGGTGTGGCTCTTTTCCATTTTCCCGCACGTGTGCAGATGCCAGGTTGGCTACACTTAGAATAACGGCCGTGCGCCAAGACGAACCAAAAGTACATGCTACGCTATCAAGATCCCCTCGAGGCACCTTCGTTTTTCCCTGCTTCTTCTGTCTTCGTATGTTCCTTTCTTTTTTACAGCATTTATGCTAAACCACGGGCAGTACTACTACTGTATCGCGTAAGTGGAAGTATGCTGTTATACTGCTTTCTTCATAAACAAAGTTATGAAAAGCTACAATATTGTATTGAACGTAAGATTGACCTAGAGCTCGTACATGGTAGAGTGGTTGGAAATTGAAAATGCTACCGTCGTATTTTATGTGAATCCTGTATATATCACTGTTTCAACCCTGACCCTGCATGTTCATTGCCGGCGACTCTCTAAACAAGTGGACAAGACGTCAGCAAAGGGGGATGATTTCAATCGTCATTTTACAAGTAGTTTCGAAAAGAAGGAGATACTTACCCGTAAACTTGAAAGGGGCCAAAAACAAGTACGGACCGGCCATGCTCATGGGCGAATAGACGGCTGAAGTTTATTCTAGAATGGGTCTAAGCGCTGGTCATTTCTCGGCTTATTTGTCCCGAGCTTCTTGGTGCGGCTTCGCTCCGGCATTGATTTCCAACACCAACCCGGGCCTTAGCCCTCTGCCCGGGCCGCGCTACCCTTTGTGAGATGAATTAAAATATCCAACAAGTTTTACAATACAGTACCAGCGAGTGCGGAGATAGTAAGCGCTGCTGCGAGCTTGCGTAGGATAGCTTCATCATCATCGTCTCCTTTCTCCCCTTCATTTACTTACAGTGGATCTTCTTCTGGCGCTTCTGCTCGTGTAGGCAGGTAAACGGGGCCCGAGACAGTCACGACTTCACGGGAATAGCCACCAACTATCATATACCTTCTACAGGGGCCTCCCCACAGGTACTCTCTCGAAACATGCACAGCTAGGGCCGTTAATGCATAAGAAGTCTATCATAAGGCCAAGGTATGTGAGCATCAGATCTCCAATATCCTGCACGACATCCGGCACTGACAGCACTGACAGTACGGTTATTCCAGCGAAGGTTGCATCGCACCCGTGGCTGTTATGCCACCGGCATACTGTTCAGCCCCTAAGCGTTTGCCCACGGAAGCTTAATGCACAGTATATCGTCTTATTTGTGTTCTGGGACACAACGCAATGCACCGTCGAACATACAACACGGCCCGGACGGAGAGTTATGAGACACAAATGCCCATCTAGTGCCGGGAATCCTCGCCGTCGTCATCACTATCGCCAAATTAAGAATCTGTTTTGCTCTTCATTTTGGACAGGGCAATAGGGCGAGCCGAGCCAAAGCCGAGAGCCACGCTGGTGTTGCCACGTTGATGTACAGCTCCATAGTTGTTGCTATTTTGGATACCATTCCTTTAGGTAGGTATAGCAGATGATGTCGTGTGATGCCCCGTACCGATACTCTATAGGTAGACTCGGGCAACTGCGCCGCATTCTTGCAACAAGACCTGTGCAGCGAACTTTCGAAGCAACGCGCGGGAACTCGTAAAACAGCCAGTGCCAAGCAGCACGACATCCAATCTGTAAACCAACAGGCCAGAGAGGCTACCTTTGTACCCGCCCTAAAAGTAGCAACGACGAAGAGTTGGAGAAGAGGAGGAAATTGTTGCAGGTCGTCTGGGCAAAGCTGTATGTGGTATACACCTGGCCATATCAGTTGACAAATTCGCTACCCATACTGCCTCTTATCAATCGTCTTGTCCTCTAACTATGGTCAGTCAGCGAGGCCAAGAAACGAGTAACACTTATCGGTGGATGTAAATTCAAGATTTGCCCTCTCAAGAATAAGTCCCCGCCTAGCGTGGTCTTCGACTACTTCCCCTTCTCTTCTTTAAAGTCTCCCCATGTCTCTCCATGTTTCATCGCAGGGCGGGGCGTGCAAAGCGGCTTTACTGCACAACAGATCACACACATGGGCCGCTGTCACACTCATATTCGTCATCATAGAGTCGGAGGTGTGGTCAAAGCAATCAATGGAAATAATAGCGATATCGGATAGGAGTTGGCGGTCTGATCTCGTTCAGGGAATGTCTTGCCGAGGGTCTTGAGGCCGTGATGATTCGAGTTCCGCTGAGGAATAGGCAGCCAATAGGCCTAACAGCTTTATCCCAGAACTCATGAAGAGGACGTGCCCTCGTCCATCCACAACAACGGAGCTTCAAACTCGTGCCGTGATACAACGAGCTCCAGTAATTTCCCACCGGACTCTGCCCGTTGCGGTAATTGCTTCGGACACCGACAGATGCTGCAATAATTCACGAGTATGCGGACCACTTCAATCTGGGTGACCACGTGCGCCTGTGGACCAAGCTTTTCAGCTGTATGCCGAACGCGAATGGGATGTGGACAAGTAAGAGTTCATCAACATGGGAAGAAAGCTGAAGAAGATACTTCTGATGCCATCTTGATGGCGGCTGGTCCCCGCACTCGCCCCTTAGCCCCGAATGTAAGGCGAGAAGACTCTTCAAAAGTGAGTTCTTGCAACATGGTACTGCCGAGAATGAGGCGAGTAGAGGGACGAGAAATAGCCACCATTGGATTCGGCCCAGCGGCCATCGATCTCGGCTTCCGGAAATGCCCACCTGACATGTTGATAAAAAATTATAGGTCGTACCACACAACGATGATACTCGGTCCAATCTCGCAAACTCTTTGGATTCTACTTTCCGGTACAGGACGCAGGGGGGAACCACCAAAGGTGGTGCAGACGATCCATCCCATCCCGGCACGGAACCCAATTATCGGGAGTTTAATTCACGGACGGCTTCGAAACGGCGCAATCTAGGCGTAAATCTGTCTAGAGCTTCGCCGAGACCGGGCCAGAGCTCGAAGACGGGATGGTACTAGACGTGGACATCGTGATCGCCTATACGGAACATGCTTACTCAGTCCCATGCCTGCTGGCCGACGTGGTCCGCTCTCGGGAGGCACGGCATGGCACAGTGAAGCTCTGGAAGTTCGTGGCGCCCCCGCGCCGCCGGAACCTCTCCATGATAGGCTCCACGGAGCCCGCAGGCCCCACGCCCTCAGCCAGCAGCCCAGGTGTGCTTAGCTGCCGGGGTGGTTGCCGGGCGCGTGTGGATTTTTTCAGGGCCAGCCCGTTAACCGAGAGATCAGGAACTGCCGGGCTTGGTCGGCGAATAATTTCGTGCGATCGGAGCAGCATTCATATACTACGCGCCTTACATTGACGGTGTGCTGGCACCCCTAGACACGAATTCTACTCTCGGTAAGCCACTACTACACGTCATTGGCACGAGGAAACCCTGTAAGCTACTGCCGGTACTGCGGCCTGCCAACTCTGGTATCACGAGAAATGCGCAGTGAAGCCTTGCAACAATAGGAGCAACCTCCAGCAGGTAAGAGAAGAACAATTTCTTAGGATCGAATGCGCTACGCAGGAGGTAGAAATAGCGGAGCGGGAGAATACTACTCAAACTCTTAGATGGGGCTCGACCATTGGGGGAAAGGGAGAGCAATATTTGCCACCTTATCGTTCTTGTTCTACTGTACCTCTAGAAGTAGTTACTTTAATCTACAGCTCAATAATCTTTGGCTTGCCTATCCAAGACCATTATTTCTTGTACAAGTCCATCGTTTTTATTTATTGATTTCCTCCCTTAATCAATGACCTTCATGAACTGGTTGGCAAAGGTCAAGGACTGCACCTTGCTCAGGCTGCGCTTAGCAGGGGCTGGCAAGGGCTCTTCCGGGAGAGAGAAGCGCGACCTGCCGAATGGACCCGGAACCTCGATGGATTTCTTTGCTTTCGAATGGTGTCCTTTGATACCACCGTAGGCACACTTGCCACCTTTGAACGCGGCTGATGCAGCGGCCTTCCAGACCTGGGAGACATCCTTGACCATGGCTTCGGTCCACCAGAGTCGGCAGTCGGAGTACTCAGCTACGAACTGCGCAGGCAGGCCGTCTTTCAGGTGGGAGCGAAGGATCTCGTCTTTGACATTGAGACTGGAGACCTGGTTGCGCTCTAGTACGTACGTGTCATAGGCGCTTAGCGTTTTTAGAATTGCGGAATCGTTGGTGAACGCGATGGCCTCCTGCACGTTCACATAGACGTCCTCGTATCCGTAGCTCTGCGAGCCCTTGACGCCGCCGACACCTTGGATCAGACCCCTTTTCGAGGGTCGTCCGCCCAAGGCGATCGTCTTCACGCCGGCGTCGTGGACCAGGAATTGCGAGAACAAGGTGCAGGTGGACGCGCAGTAGCCGTCGAGGACGAGGACGATGTTCTCAGGGCCGGCGAAGGGGCGCGTAAAGTTGGCGCGGCTGCGGTAGCCTGTGATGTCAGTTGCAAAGCCGTAGGTGTCGTTGATGGTGCTCAGGGGGTCGTTGAAGTCCCATTGCATGACGTCGGTGAACGAGTCGCCGAGGAACTTCTGGGGCGCGAACTTGTCGTTGAACGAGGTGAAGTGCTTGTTGGATTTGTCCAGATCGTAGCGCCAGTTGAACACCGACTCAGACTGGTAGATGACGTCCACGGGGGCCGTGTCGGGGTCGAAATTCGCCGAGCTGGCAGAGTAAACCTTTGAGACGGCGTTAAATCCGGGGTTTTCTCTCCAACGGCCGAGGCCTTCTTGAACAATGTCCGGGAAGAGCTGGCGGAAGAGATCATAGCCTGAGAAGATGTAGCCGCCACCGTTCGCGGACACGTCGACGACGAGGTTCTTCTTTCCGGCCTCCTTGGCTGCGGCAAAGAAATCTTGAGCCACATGCTGGAACTCTACCTGGTCAGCCGGCCCAAAAGACAGCGCAACGAGCACGGCGGTGTCCTCGAAGCCCTTTCCTTCGAGGTAGTAGCCGGAAATGACGCCGTCGCTCGACGAAATCACCGGCGGGGGGTAACCCGGCACAGCTCGTGCAGCCGGGGTTGGCGTTGGCTTAGCAGTGGTCTTGGCCGCATTGGCACTACTGCTGGCTCCAGGGGCAAACTTGGCGAAGTACGAAGGTCCATCAACAACACCAGACCAGTCACCCTTTATCCGCGCCAGGTTGTTGAGCTCCACGGACGTTCCATTCGCGAATTTGATAGATGTGGTTTTGCCGGGGTACACATATCTGGTGCCGCGTTAATTGTCATCTTATATAGGTAGATATGATCTAGGAGCACCAACCTGACCCGACCACCATTCTGGAAATAGCCCCTGGAAGCAACCTCGGCCTCATAGGCTTTCTCGTAGAAGAGGGAGTTGTACGCGGCGTCGGCATCCTGGTTACTGGAGACAGCAAAGATCCACTCGCTAAGGTACTCCTCGGCGTCTTTGCCATTGATCTTCTTCACCACGGATGTCTTGTGCGAAGACGAGAGCACGTCACTGTACACCTTGATCTGGGGAGCTGAGCCATCCGGCTTGTCACTGACGGACACCAGCGCCAAAGGCCGCTGCCACTCGATGGCATTGGTGAGCACGTCCGGATAGCTTACAAAATGGCCATCATGAGAAGGCCCGAAGACCTTGACGTAGAAATCCTGTTGCCATGCGTACTCGCTATCATACTTGTTCGCCTTGATATTGGCCTTGATCTTCTCTATGGCGCCCCAGATGTCATGGGGAGGATAGAAGTAGTCACGGGGAGGATGCTTCTTGAATATTGTGTCAGACTGCCACTCGACATAAGGCTTCGTTGACTCAATGTATCGTAGTGCTCCCTGCTTGTCAATTGGGACGGAATTGAGGCAGTCGTGCGCGATGCTGGCCGCAACGGTGGGCGTAGCGGTGGCAGCGATCTGAGCCGCCCAGGCCGAGCTCACAATGGCACACGGCTCAGTGGGTGTCTTAGCCGACACAATGCTAGCGGCTACCGCGAGCGCGGCGGCCCGGATTGTTGAGGACTTCATGGGCGGTGTCCCAAGGGGATTCTATGTCTCCGAGAAGGGCGAGAAGGGCGGAGTGAGGAAGAAGACATCATGGAAGCAATACGACGCGTCGCTTTGTCGCCTTTTCTACTGTTGCGCCTTCACGCAGGCAGAGCACGCACGATTTCCGGATTAGGTAGGTGCCTACTTATCACGACATAAAGGCCCATGTTTGGCTATCAATGGCCCTGTCTAGATGGTCCTGGCCAGCATAATGCCGTAGATCTGCATGGAATAGCTTCATTTTAGGTAGTGTAGGCCATTGAACCGTCAGCAACGGCTCGCCGGGAAAATTGTAGCATAATGATGCCCATACCCAGCTACTCTTCCATATCATGAGCTCGGGACGGCGAGCACGAGCTCTCCAAGTAACGGGACGACAAATTGAAGTAGTGATTTGTATACTTACCGGCCTACCGAGGTAATCAGATTTCATGACCAAGCTGTCGTGCCAAGGTGCTCTACTGCGCACTACTTATACACTAGAAATTGAGCAATCTCGTAGACCCAGGGCCAGAGCCAATAATTACTAATTACTTAATTAACGTCTCTCTGCACATTCGTTGGAAGAGCTGGGTTGCACTTGTACCTGTTGTCGCGTGAGCGCTCAGCTTAGATAATATCTTATAAAGCCATTTACGTAGCCTATACGAAGTTTCTACTACATGCACTAAATAGGCGAAAGAATGGTCTGCCAATTCCTATTATTCAATTTCTTACTTGTTCCTGCTTCTATCCAACAATACCTATTCTGCAAAGTGACGTCCTCTGGCATTCAGCTCGCCTAATTAGGTAGGTGTAAGTGCTCATGCGAGAGCCGGCTGGAGGCGGCCAAGATAATGTGGTAGGTAGGTCGAGATCGGAGAGCTCTAGCGGGGTTGAGCATGACCAATTTCTTGGCCTCTTGGCGAGTTCATGCCAAATTATCGCCCAGCCACATAGGCACACTCAAGAGGAGCTATTAGAGGATAGATAGGCAGCAGAATTGTTTAATCGAACGCAAAAAACGTCGCATGGGTGACAAGAAAGTTAATTGTTATGGGTGTGCGAAACCGTAACTATATCACATTGCCCATAACTTCGTTGAATTATGCAGTCCAACCCAGAGTCCCCGCGATGGCAAGACAGTAACGACTCCTGCTGTTCCTCACTATTCAATTCCCGATCCCAAAATATAATAGCACCCAACTCTGTCGAACCATGAGTAACAAATGTGGCCGAATTTACTCCGTTCCGATCTGTTCCCAGCGACACGTTAATATTAATTCTCTAGATCCGCATCCCTTAACTTGCCGAGCCATATCAATAAAGGGACAAAAAATCAGCCCCGACAAAGCCGGAGGCATATAGTTGGAAATAAAACAGTAAAAGGTTAAACTCTTACAATAAGCGAAGGGGAAACTCTAATATCGGTAGCAGCGGTTGCGTTCATAGCGACGGCAGCGACGGCAACGTCGGCGGGAATCATCCCAGTACTCACGACGGCGGCACCGGCGGCGGCGGCCTTGCTCATCCTCTGCCGAGTCTGCTTCATCTCTGGCGTCTAACTCTTCGGCGCCCGTGGCAATGTCATCAATATCTGGGGCATGTTAGCAAAGAACAGGAGAGCATCTAGATTCAAGATGCGAGCAGGGGAAAGGGAATCACGTGGACAATGTGCGCGATGACAATATGACATGGCGGTACCGGGAAGACATACCGGCTGGATGAAGATCCTGTTCGAAGGCGAACGCCGTGCCTTCGGAGGCGGCGAGGGTGTTCGAATCAGCTGCCTGGGCTTCAACTGCGCCTGCATCTTTTGCAACTGCGGCCAGTGATAGCCCTGAGAGGGCAAGCATGGCCGGGAGGAAGATCTTGGTAATGTACATGATGACTATCGATAATTGTCGTCGAACTTTGGGCCCAGAAAATGAGTTTGATAGAGTGTATGAATCTGTGGATGAAGATAAAGATGTTGTGATGTCTTGGTAGAATGTTGTGACAGGAAAAAGACGATGGAACTTGAGAACTATGTCCTCTCTTTATAGGCCCTCACAAATGCACTAACTATGGTGTTGACGTCGAAATATGTCATGGTTTCTAAGATGTTGATTAAACACGTCAGTGTGAACTCATCCATCTAGATAATGAGGAGATTCAGAGAGCGGGATGGATATGTGGTTTAAAAATAACGCATACGCTATTTAGGCGTAGGGCTTTTAGTACAACTTCTCGCATCATCGTAAAGTCAGAGCATTCCAGGCATTTGACTATTGCTTCTACTCAGTCAATTAACCAATGTTGAAGGTCAGCGGATCAGAGTATCGGCTTCACGCACTCGTGTGGGTACGACTAAGTTCTGTGTCTGAGGAGCAACTATAACCGAGACTACGTTCCACGAGTAATTGCAATGTATGACTTCGCATAGCAGGGCAAGTGTGTCAGGTGTATAGACTATTTATATCTATGACGAAAGACTCGGTTTCTTCATAGCACTTCTAAATATGGATAGTAATTTAAGGTCAGCTAATTCGGCCGTCGGCTTAGCAATACATCTGTTTAAGTTTAGCAAGATCGCTTTACAAGTGTTGCCCTTATAAAATGAATCGAGACTCCAATCAATTAAGCTGGTCGCGTGTGGCTATGCAGAGGTCAAAATAGACTTCGACGCACTTTAACCTTTCCGGTCCAGCCGCGGATGGGTTCTGTAAGGAGGGTCGGGCTCATGTCTCGCATTAGCCGCCTTGCCAGAGTTACAACGGTAACGGCCTGGATAGGGATCTACCCAGAATTTGCGATCACTACTTGATAGTATCCAGGGGAGTCTATCCAGCAGGACGGTTGGTCAACTGCTAAGCATAGAACTCTATATGAACTAGAGCATACTAATGGGAACGGTTGTTACCACCACATGAATAAATGCATCATGTGCAGATACCTATGACGGCGCTCCGAAGAATCGGGTCCATGTTACCTCATTCTGATGTCTGCCCTGACTGATTAGAGTGGTGCGTATTAGCCTATCATGGGATGCCGATGATGCTGCTAAACTTTAAAATTACTATCTCTGGTGCCGAAGACTGGACTTCCTGTCATGATCAACTCATTTCCATCTCGCAGAGCCCTGAGGCAGTAGGCGGTGATTGAGCACTAGAACCAGCACTCTCACCAATCACACGGTCTCACAGTCGTCAGGGGTATAACCCCCAGGACGTTGGCCTGCAAGCAATATCAACATCTATGATCTTACACACTACTTTCTGGTCTCCCAGTTGTTTGTCCAGTTTTCCATGAAGACGTGCTTCAAGGTCAAAATCTCCCTACACGAGCACATATCAAACGAGCAATAAGTATTCAAGTTCGGCCCACATACGTTACGTTACCATCTTCATAATCCTGTCGAATATGTCTACGGCACTTACCGGGTCGAACCTCACCGACGACATGAACAATGCAGCCCACCATTATACTAACATAAATGCACCTCAGGGACATGCTCATTAGGTAAACAAGGCAGGAGGCAAAGTGCGCTGAAATGGGGTGGATATCTGGCATTGCATCGCTGGATACGCGGGCTTTCAACCGATAATAGCGGGCAAGTAACGCTACCTGCTAATTCACCAACCGACCCCAGCTAACCGTCAGAAATAACAGAGAAATGCTACCTATATATGTGCAAAACAATCGATCGTACACAATAACTGGGTCGGCAGTTGCCAGACACAGCCCAAAACAACCCGAAAAAAAGCATTGAGAATGCGCATCAACTCAACTAACGCCGTATGAAACACGAACAAAATCTCGTAAAAGTTTCCAAGCGGACGAAGATTGCAACCAGATCGTCCTCCTGATCTATACCTTCTCGAACCAACTACCGACCATTGTTCCAATAGCTGCCGTCGCCTCTTCCGTAGCCACCTTGGGGACCTGGCGAGTGCGGGGATCTTGGGCTGCCATTGGTCTGCATTGGCCCAGGGCTATTTATCCTTGACATGCCGTACATGTCATGCGGTGATGGTGACCCGGGATTACGGGTCTGGGGAGAACCCGGAGCTGGACTGTTCATTCTACCAGGGTATCCGGCAGCCTGGGGGCCAGTAGACCCCGCTCTCGAAGGCGCATGTGGAGAGGCCGAAAAAGACCGGTTGACTGGTGAGGCTGGTAGGGGATAAGAAGGAGGCAGTCCGGGACTCTGCGGATGAGTGGGTGATCCGAGGCCCGTGTTGCGCGTGTGTAGTAAGGGCATTCCGTCAGATCCTGTCGGGTCCCAAGTCTTTTCAGGCGGCCCAGCTGAGCTTCCCGGGGGCGAGGGTGCGACAGCCGAGTACGAGCTCATCATCCCTCCTTTCGCAGTCGCCCCTCCATACTCAGTACCATCGAAGTTGAGCTCGTCGGGGTTTCTGCCCGACTTCTTGAACCGCTCAAGCTCGAGTCGCTCCTCCTCCTGCACCTTGGCAGCCAAGGCAGCTTCTCTTTGGCCTGCACGACGTTGCTTGACGTAGTAGATGGCGAGAGCGATGAAGAGTAGTCCGCCAACGGCACCGGCTGCTGAATAGATACCAATCTTGGTGCCTTGGGGAAGTTCCGCCCATTTTTGAGCCAGGGTTTTTTCTGGTGGCTTATTGACGAGCTCGGCGGCGGTGGAGTTACCCCTATTACCCGGTTAGATTACAAAACAGGACGCAATGGGGATGTCGCCATATCAAGCAACTTACTCAGTGATCTTGATGCTCTGCCACGAGCCCGACTTATCAGTGTAGGTGTATTCCTTGCCAGAGGAATAATCCTCAACACGCGCGCTCTGCACATACATGGTGAAAGGGCCTTGCGCATAATCGGTTGGACCACCAGCCCATTCAACAGTTCCGGGAGCTTGAGACTTTGTATCACCACCGACCCAACTACCAAGTCTGAGCGTCATCGGGGTTTGCGGGAAGTAATAGCCATTCTTAGCATCCTTTGCATGAAGAGTGCGGAGCAGTTGCCCATCCAAATGCCATTCTAGCTTGTCCTGGGTCCAGACGGATGTATAGTTGTGCAAGTCATAGATGCTGCCTGACACACGATGGTCTGCTCCAGTGCCGGTAAAGTTGGTGTCACCTTTGCCAAAGTAGTTGGAAAAGACCCATGTCTCGTTGCCGCCTTTGAACTCCCAATCGACTTCGTCAAGTGTGTCGGATCCCCATACGATTGAGCTGATGATACCCTGTCCCCGTGCAGCCTTCATCAAAACCTCGGTTCGGCCAAAGAAGAAATAAAAGTTGGAGGCGAGGGTGGGAGAGTTCCCATGTTCGGATATGGTAAACATGGCGCCATTTTTCTCGTCGAATTCGATCCCATTCGCCTCCGAGATGAAAGTGTCATCGGGAGGTGTGCTGTTGAAGTAAAAGGTATGTGCCGTTGCGAGAGCTGGATCTGGCGGGCATGCCTTTTTCATGGGATTACACTTGGTAGTCAATTGAGCCGCTGCAGATGACACCAAGGCCGAGGCTACCAGCGCGAGCGCCGGGCCAGACTTGAGAAGAGACAGCATTCTTCGCGTATTCGGCGTTGTTTCGGAATGAATGGCGGTGTTAGAGTATTAAACTGAGACGTATTGCTGAATCAAGAGGGAACCCTTCTCTCCCGCGGTGACGTTCGCGGTATATCTTAACGAGTATCCCCTATATCTAATGAATCGTGAAGTTTATTCAGGATACACACCCGATGGTGAACGGGCTCTGAAGGATCGTTCCGAAACGTTCTCGTTCGCACAGAGGGATGGGTAATGGAGGATTGGTAGACAGGGCGTGGAGGCTCTAGAGATGATTTCTAAAAGAGTGGTGTTGGACAAGTATTATAGTATGTTTAATACAAGAAAGGCGACCGACAGATGGTCCGTCAAGGACACGATACTGCCGCGTCGACCAGAGAGGAACAGCGTCGCTGCACTCGACGCAATCAAACAAAGCGATTGTGGTTTTTTTTTCTTTTCTTCTGGTGTACCGGGGATATACACCGATAGCTCGCGATGATGGCACTAAGGAACGAATAGACGTGTGTATGCCGAGTGAGTAAATGAATGGATAGAGCACAAACCACACCCTGGTTCGACTCGAATCAAGTCGTAAATGCTAGAGAAATGCCAGGAGGGCGGCGACAGAGATGAGGAGAAGGGAAGGAGAGGGAGACGACGAGGACGAGGGTGATGCGGCGCGCTACTGCAGGTACCACACTATCTATCTATCTAGGATGAGACTTATCTTGCCAATTTGACACTTAGAAAGGGGCTCGGGAGGGGGTTTGGAGGAGTATCCTTCCCATCTGGGGTAAGTGTTCCATTTAGGGGACCAATCACCAAGTTCATACAGAACCGCCTTTGCCGGGATTATTAAGAACTGCCTAGCTTGTCGATCCAACACGTGAATCTGAATGCTGCCTACGAGGTATATTATGAGATACCTCACCAATGCAGCCCGCATAATCATCAAATCCTACTTCCCCATTTCCCATATTTTGTATGTCAAGGCGATATTTGTCTACTTTGACAATTTTGAATAACACTCTTGGGGCAATGAGATGATTCGTTCCATTTCCCATGTTAACACAATAATGAGCGCCACCTATCTTGAATCGTGACCACTACCACGCGAGATACCATGCGGTCTACCTATTTTGGTTAGAAATGTAGATCCCTATCGTAAGTACACCTATGTTTAAATTTGAGCATGGTACAAAGTCAGTTAGGTACTTCACTTCAAACGTACGCTAGATGCTTGCCATTCGGGCAAGGGAACCGCATATTTGAAAGGCTAGCAAAGCATCCATGATGGTCAAGATGGCACGGGTTTTGAGATATCACGACTCGGACTACGTACAAGTACTAGGAAAACGATGATGTAACTATATCCTACCTCGGTAGCCGACAGTTAAGGGAGGGTTGATCACTAGCCTAGCTAGTACGCGTCCTCGGCATTGATCTACCTGAACACCAACATGAAATCGAATACCTAATATTAGTGAGCTCCCTGTGATATCTAAATTCTTCTTCTTTATCACAATTCATACTACACAATACCTACACTGAATATGCCAAAGCTGTCGGTCCCACTTGGTCAATCATCGGATCTCTCGAAGGGCGTGCTGTGGCGACGCCATTATAGCTTAAAGCCAAATCATAGCCAGCAATAGCTTAAGCGGCTACCTTACGACGGGTCGAGGAAGCTATGATTCGACTATCTGCTTACCGAATCCGACTGCTTTTCTTTCGTCAACTCATTTACATGCTACCGAAACTGCCAGAATAGATTTCGCACCGGTTTTTACAACCCAAGGGCTATACAACAATATAGCGGTGTTTATAGTAGAGTTTATCTTCTGGTTCGGTCTGTGCGGTCCTGGCGCGCGTTATATTTCCCACTGCCTTTGCTGCGATGGATTGATATAATATCCGTTTTTGCGATACGACGTCAAGTCAGAATGGTTTCCGTCTGAGCAGCTGGCTGATCAGTGCAGCGATGGAGCACCCAATTGCAAGCTTTTCAAAGCGGAAGTGAGAAGACGAGAAACTGCTCGATAGGCAACAAGGGCAAGAGTACGAGGCGGACAACGATAGTGGCGATTACAAGAGCAACAGCGAAGACAGTGATACGGAGGGCAAATCATACGGAAATAATAATTCTGTATTCCTGGAAGCAGATACAGGACAATCTTGAAAGCGGGCGCCATGATTCGATGCATATCCATCCTTAAGTGCCATTCCGTTCAAGCTGTACTTTCTCGACCTCGTCTTGTGCGGCCTCAAGTGGCACGCCACCTCTTACTGAGGGAAATGTTCTTTCAAAAGCAAACATAATTAGTGTAGCCATAAGACGTCTTGGACTTGGACAGGTAAGCGCACATGGACTTTGGTCGATACGTTTACAAATTGTGCTGACGGTGAAATCCTTGTCTGCAATGGTATGCCATTTAGAGCATTAGATATCTCATTAATAACGCATCTAACCTAGAGAGAGTCTGGGTATTTCCTCTAGTAGATAATTAATATATCGCATATGCTTCACGGACACAGCCTCCCAGTCCTCATGGCTTATCTACCAGTTGGGTGTTTCAACATTACCCCCGTGCAATTCAAAATCAAGAAACACTAATGCCAACAGTCGTCGCGCCAAGATGCAGCAAACGCCGCTTCCAGGTGCTTTCATTGCTCCAAACTCCGTCCCAGTCTATCGAAACGCAAGAGATCATCAAAACAAATAAAGCTCAGAATGCCACGGAATAGAAATCTAGCTCTTTCGTGTCGTTGTCGTTGTCGTTGATATAGGACAGTATGTGGTGCGGGAAGCGTATTCGCTTTTTGAATGGTAGTGATTCGAGTAATTGGCGGTGGGGATGAGCTGGGGAAGAAAAACGTCTTCCCGAAATAATGCAGAGTGGTTTTAGATGTACAAAAGCTTGGGTGCAGTAGTCACCGTTTACCAGGAGAACGTCATGAGAGCTGGGTTGAGGGCGATAGGGAGCAGTAGATGACTCGTCGCCACAGTCGCCATGGGAAGAATGGCCACGAAATCCTTAATGCGCCAATCTAGAGGCACGAAAGGCGCGACGGCCAGGATGATGATAGCGGTGATGAAAAAGAGAGAGAATGCTATGGAGTATTTGAACTGTGAGGAAATTGTATGTCAGTACTTTTTTCCGCGACTCGGTTTGATCGGCGCTTGACTTACACTCTTCAGCACCTTGGGAACTTCGATGAAGAAGTTCGAAAACTCCGCCTCCTTGGATGTGGCACCCCACGTCATGTTGATCTCAAACATGTGGGCGAGAATAGCTTGGCTGACGTGCAGAGATAGACCACCCAAAAAGATGGCGAGGAGGAACGTCCACTTGAAGTTTTCATAGAGGGCGTAAAGCAGACCTCTCTCGCCCACACGGTATCTCATGATAGCAAGGGCGACGTTTCCGAGTCCGTTGAAGACAATAATGATGGAGAACCAGACCTGCCACGAATCGACGTAGTATTTGTCCAAGTACCCGTTAAACCATCCCACCACGAAGTAGTTCACCGATGTCAGGATCCAGGCTGCGCCAATTGCATAGTACGTGCCGATGTACGAGATGACGGTGATCTTGGAGGTGAAGCGGATATTAGAGAACAAGAAGCGACGGAAAAGGGGCGTGAATGGGCCCTTCCAGAGCCACATACGGATGGGATGGAACAGCAGTTCGTTGCAGCCGTACGCATACTTCTCCCATCGAGCCAGTTCGTCATATACCGTCAACGAGACACCCTCTTTGAATCCTTCACCCGCCCACGCAGCTAGCCGGATGATGTAGCCGTTGCACTGCAGACGCAGGGACATGTCGAAATCTTCGGACACATGAGACTCGGACCAAAATTTCTCATAGCCATCCTCATCCTCATACGATACCTGTTGAATAGCGCTCCATCGAAGAATAGCGTTGTGGCCGACAAAGGGGGCCACATCGCCGTTGGAGACAGTGTACCGAATGGCGGTGTAAATGAGGTTCGTAAAGAAGGTAATGCCGTTCTCGAAGTATGTGTGGACGACTTGCATCACACCCGACGAGAACTGCATGATACCAACATCGGGGGACTGCTCCATCTCAGAGACAGCATCCAAGAGACAGTCGGATGGCACACGGGTATCCGAGTCAACTGGGCGCATTGTTAGTACACATTTCCCACGCGGAGCGGGCGATAGGATTAGACGTCTTACTAATGAGGATATAGTCACCGACACGAACATTGCCGTCTGCCCATGCTCTCCCATCTTGCTCAATAACCTCCTTCAACGCCTTCTCATAAGCCAACGCCTCGTCGGCCTGGGACCAATCAGGTCCACGATTGCACTGCGCCAGCTTCTCTTCGACTTTGCACGAGATCATCAGAGCGAAGTTCATGTTGGAGGCCTTCTTGAACTTGCCGCGGCGCAGGAATCCGTTCTCGCCATGCTTGGGACGGGCAACCCAGCCAATGGAATGGTCAGCATAAAACTCGATACGAGCGCGGCGCTCGTCCTCGGGGATCAGCTGGAGACCATCATCGTTGATGAACACGTTGGCTGAGCCACCTTGCAGTTCGTAAGTGCTGATGGCTTGCTTGAGCGACCGCACCGTGGGAGCGATGACTGCGCCGAGGCCCTCCTTGTATACGGGGCACTGCACGGTGATATGTGGTAGAATCGTAGACTGTAGTCTCGGGGGAGGCCGAGCCGAGTAGAATTTAGAGTTGATGGTGAGTTGTCGAATGGGACCAAATATCTGGGCCAAACAGCCAACAATGACTTGCGCAAAGAACAAGGTGAAGAAGATCTGAACAGGAGCTAAGGCGACCAAGGCTAGGCGAGTGTAACTGCCGTCGACGGACACTTCAATGGCGAGCTGGCGGGCGGCTGCACCTAGAGAGACGGTGATGATGACGAGAACGATGGACACGAGGTAGGTATTCTGCATATGAACCGGGCGCTTCTCAGGTATGACCTGGCCGCTCTCTTCATCGATCTCCGCTTCTGCGTACGTTATGTTCTGCTTCTTCTCAGCCTCCTCTTCATCTTCCTCGCCGGTCTGCCAAACCAGCTCCATCAGCTCTGACTCGATGGCTTGAGCGCGCTGAACCAGATGTAGCGCATCGTCGTCCCACACCACGAGAAGTGCTTCTGAAGCCACAAAGGCGGCGAATTGGTGCTTTCGAGCCCTGGGAAGGTCATCGATAGTCGGTAGAATTTGAACCCGCAGGCCGTTCATGAGAGGCACGTCGACAGCATCCGGCGACCAGTTCAAGAAAGTTTTGATCACGCGAGAATTGACAGTCATTGCACACTAATCAAAGAGAGTCAGCCAACAAACGACACAGATATCACGGATGTTAAGAAAATTCTTAGAGAACGTACTTGGACGTTGAGCGTAGCACAGGCCATAGCAAAAGCCGAGTTGGCCAGCCTAGGAGGGCATGCCATATATGTTCCTCGAGACTTGCGAAGCAAAACACCCTCCACATCTCCGGAACCATCAGCAACCCAGAGGTGGGAGCATTGCTGCTGATACAAGTAATTGACCATGACTTCATGTTTGATATCGTCAACAAACATTGCACTTCCACCCGAGAGAGAGTTTCTCGAGGAGCCAAAGTTGGGCGACGGCACTTGAAGCTCAAAGGCATTCTGGCTTGTAGTAGTAGTATTAACTACCGGGCGTTTCTCTGACAATATCGTCTCCCCAGTCGGTTTGGCTCTGGGCGCGGGTTTCTTGTTGGGCTCAGGCTTCTCAGCCTTGAAGTAGCTGGAAAACCCCATTATCACGACGTATTGAAAACAATATGTTACCCGTGTAAAGAGAGTTGTGCGGCGGCCCGCCCGGCGTGAAGGGCGTTGTTGTCACTTATATAACAAGGGTATCCGCTACAACCCCTGGGAACTTGGGTTTGGCGGGTAATATGCTTCAGCGTAGAAGTTATAGGAGGATGGATGCTGGGAGGATGTAATCAAGTGAAGATTGCAAATTGTTGCATGAGCCAGATATTCGACTCTCAAGCACAAGATGATGTTTACTATTAAACAAGACGCCGGGGGGATAGGTGATGTTCGGGCTGATCCGACTTCCTCTAAGCGGGTGTTCGACCACGGAGGAACGACGCAAGAGAAAACTTAAGCTGAGCAGATGAGGCGAAGAGCAAGCAGCGATCTTCATTAAAGAAAGATGGAAGAGTAGACCAGTGAGGGTTGGGTTCGATGTGGGTGATACTAGGTTAGGAGGTAGCTTAAGACCATAGCACTCGCACAATACGAGCGCTGCTGGGAAGGTCTAGGCAATGGAACGGCGCTTCAGCTGGGCCTCATCAGCCAACTGCAACGATGATAAGGCGGTTCTAGGTCCAGGGACCGAGACGAAAAAGCTGCAACTATGCTTGGGGATACTTTGGGTGGCTGACATTAAGCGAGCGGTAAGAACTATTAGCTACCTGCTGTACCTGATAGACGGAGTGGCTCAAGGCCGCCCGAGAGCACCTACATGCATATTCGACGCGAGATTCTCTGCTTAACTAGACCAAGGTATCTTTTTTGTGTTTACCCACATGTAAGTAGTATATTATTACCTACTTCTTGAGCTCCAATGAAGGCGATTTTTCGCCCTGCGGTGCCCAATGAGTTAGATTTTTTTTCACGTCCCTCCCGATAAGCTACGTACAACATGAGTCCGGTCGTATAAGCAAGGGTCGAGCGGAGCTCAGTGCCAAGTAAGTACAGTACTTAGATCGCTGACAGGGGCAGGGGCAAGGATGGTGTCAATTGCAAATCCGAATGCAGGGGATCGGGAGCAGGGGAGGATAAACTAGCGGAAACTAGCAAGACAAGGTTCTTTCGGGATCGATTCCATCTAGCTAGAAATGGCATAAACTTCTTCTGGAAGTATTGGCTACCTCGCCTCTATCTCTATGCCCCTCCTCACTTTGAGACTACTTACAGGTTAGGTAGGTCGGTAAGTTCAGTACATGGTGTAGAGAGGAGACTGCTGTAATATCTGATGCGCCTCGACTAGGTATCTAAGTTGAGAAGCTCACACCCTGTAGTTTAGCGTGTAATACTTATCACCAGTTCATCTTCGCTTGTTTATGTCACAGCGTCCCAGGCGACTGCTCACTGCACCAGGCTTTGTCTCGCGGAGGATGTCAGAGTATACATATTTGAGACCTACCTAAACCAGAATACGAACGTTGGAGTGTAGCTGAACTGTCGAGCTAGGTATCATGAATGATATTAGGAGAGCTGCTGCATGCTCATAATGATGGACCTCGCCGTCGGCGAGCGAACCATCTTATCCACGGCGGACAATAGTGAGGAATCATACGAGCTACAATACAGTATAGGTACATGGTGGGGACAGATAGTGGAGGGATATTCATTCACCCAGTAACGGAAACCCACGCAGCCCATTTTTCATCTTACACTATTTTTATTTTATTTTAAGGGCTATTCCGTTGCCGTCGCCCGCAAGTGCGTCATGGTGGATGGGCACTGCAAAAGTACACTATATTTACTAGTAGGTAGTTGGATTTAAATGACGCGAGGTCACAAAGTTTCTGGGTACTAGGTAAGAGGTACTTCCCTATCTTCAAGGTTCAGGGGTTGAGCGTTGACAGCGTAGAATGAATGCCTGTTCGAGCTCGGTCCTCAGTCGCCTCGCGGAGATAGACTCCCCACTTACCTACTTACCCACTGCCACCGTAATCGCCAGACCTGGATGGAACGGTGGACGACAACAACTGAGAAATAAGACGTGGGATACCCGAAACTACTGGTTAAATGCGTGGGGGTTAAACGTCTCAGCTGCGGCGGATAAGTCTGCTAACAAACAAAGAGGCTTGCCTATCTCCATGCGATGTGGCAGAGGGAAAAGTGGCCGCGGAGTGAGTTGTCTCGTGGCACTACTCGTTGTTGCTTAGCTATCTGCCCTCAACGCCGTCCGTCGGAATATCAATCCTATCTAACATGGGATTTCTGATCCTAAGAACCTGTGCTTACCTCGTAAAAGAGAAGTGAGCGCCCAATGTATCGAAATCGGACAAGCGAGGCAGTCCGCCCCCGATTAATTGATGTAAATGATGTGGTATAACTTATAAGCGATATGTCGCGCTCGCTCAGTCCGCCACCGGTTAGCGAGGCTTTCCATCTATTCATACTATCGATTCTCTTAAATTTCCCGACTGAGTCGAAGCTCCGAGGTCAAAATTGAAGCATGCGACAAGAGAACCCGTGATAGTGCCTGCCACCGTTGAACAGCTCCAAATGCTACTATATTCTAATAGACATACATATTTTTAGACGGATAGTCAGGGCTCTTGCTTTAGCGAAGAAGCGTGTCTGGTCTGACCTCCGTCGGGGCCGACTGGTCTAGGCTACACAGCTCACTTGGCGCCACACCGGCGAGAAACAGCCAACAGCAGTCGGGCAACGGGTAACGAGGGCGCCACAGGATATGTTACCGAGCTGGGTGTTATCGTGCCACTAAGTCAAGTCAGGAACTCAGGGGTCGAAAAAGATGCTCAATATTGCCGTAATCCGCTGGGTTTTCCTAAGTTAGCGTACATGGAAGCCCACAGTCCCGGAGTATTTATTCGATCTAGACGCGCATGGCATGGCGTAGCACCCTTGGCAAGAGTCGGTGCATCGACGAAGCTATTGCCTTCGGCTGTAGTGTTGTTAGCTCTCTTAGCACGATCCCTACTGCCGATATGATGTGCAATCAAAGCGATGTGTACTTACACGTGTAGTCTGGCGTACACTAAATTAGTGTAACTTGACCTGTAGTGAGGTGGAAACGTAGTATTTAGTAGTAAGTTCAAGATAAGCAACCCGAAAACAAGTGCGTAGTCCGAGGACACCCGAAAGAAAGAAAGAAAGAAAGAAAGAAAGAAAATATTGACACTATCGGCACACATATTAGAAGACGCACGATTACATCGAGCTCTACACCTAGTGAAAGACCCGGAGGCCCAGCGACCTACAGTGGTGCGAGTATAATCATCCATCACCCTAGGACTAGACACCGTGTAAAGCAGTCATTCTTACATGCATTGTCATAACATGCACATCACATCTTGGCGAGAGTGATGGGGAGCGACTTATACTGAATGACGCAGTTAGATATGAGAATGGATGCGATACTGCGATCACCTTCCCAGTAAACCCGACGAACGACATTGATGTCCCGATATTACAAGTAATTACCTAAGAAGTTTGCGATGAGAAATATACTCAACAGCCACCCTATAATGCCTAATCCAAGTTGGTATATTGGTCTACCTGAATGCCGCTGCTAGACAAAACCCTAGGAAAACGCCTAGGTCCCTCCCGGCGTTTAGATAGGTCCTTAACCTACGCAGGTTAGTGTAGTGTACCTACTTCGTAGGCAAGTGGTATCTCATGCTAGGCACCCTGAGCCCCGGTGCGGATCTAGGTTACCAGGGTTCTCATTGGAATCAAGGGTTTTCGATAAGTACTGTAGGTTAAATACTTCACACTCATCATCGGATCCCTGTCTCCGTTGACAAGGTCGCTTAAGCGCTGTGATAGAATACTGTGCTATATACGCCTGTGTTAGTCATGGCAGCATAGTTGTGCTTGAGGCTCGCTCCAGCAAGTTGCTGTTCGGGATGAATAGTGCGAAGCGCGCCAAACGAGCGCTCAACATCCGAGACTGTTGCCTCAGCCGCATCTCAATCTTACCCGAGGAGACTAGCTGTACATGACGCTAGGTGGGCTGATAGAAAACGGATAGCTGGCGCCTCCGCGCCGATGCGTACTCGATGTTTATTCATCAGCCTCAGGCAACAGGGACTCTCGCTAATGCGGTCTAGGCCCCCTTATCTTTTCTACTTGTCGTCCAAATTCGTCGCTTGTTGCTAACCTGCCATGATGAAATGGGTAGGTGGTATTGTCAAAAACGTGGTTGCGGTTAGAGCGCGAAAAGAAGATGGGGAACTAGCAGTTTACGCCACGATTTGTAGGGGTATCAACGTCATTATGTATTGCATCTCGCAGCTGCTGCGACGATCTATCTGAATCGTTATATAGAAACATGTTCTAGAAGGGTGCAGCCATCATATACTGACAGCTGTGTAAAACCATAAATTTCCGAATCCTTGGCAAGCCGTCTATTTCTCTCAAGCCCATTACTCCCGTAACATCCTGAATCAAAAAAGAAGAAGAAAACGCTCTTATGACCTTGTGAAACACATGCAAGATTAACCTGTAAACATGCCCATAACTTTTACAACTCTTCGGTGCCGTCGCATTGCTGCCACATAGAAACCTTCTTGACTTCCATGGCGGGGCTCTTCCATGTGGGGAGCCAGATATCCTGGGCATTCCAAAAATCCTTCTTGGCATTCGGGCTAGAATCGAGCCAAGGCTTGTTGCTCTTGGAGTCCTGGAACCACCCGTTGGTGCCCCCGACTGCTACATTGAGGATGAGATAAAACTTCTGGTCAAAGGGGGTGTTATCGCGCTCCGTCTGCGACCAGACGTCCACAAGTCGTGTGCCATTGCTGTTGGCAGCGGGGAAGTTGCCGCGATCCCAGAGGGGCTGATCGAAATTCGTATACAAGACTTGTAGCAGGCGAGAGTTGACATAGGTGAAGAGGTATTTTTGAGACCACTCAAGCCCGAATGTGTTGAAACCAGCCGAGTAAGTGGTGTGTAGCGCCTCACGTTTAACATTGGTTCGCCACCACGCGTCCTGAGCAGAATTCTTCATTAGTAACTGCACGGAGCCCTCAGCACGATATCGCAAATAGGAACTACTCACGTTGGCGACATCCGGTCCCCAGTGGAGAGCCGATGATGCAATATTATTACCGCCTTGTGCATACGTGCGGTTGTTTCCACGGCTTTCCATGATGTCGATTTCTCCGGACGCTGGCCAAGGTCCGTACGTGTCGTCAACGGGGAGCATCCAAATAGCAGGCCAGAGCCAATCGCCCTCTGGCAACTTCGCGATCACTTCAATGCGTCCGTACTTGATGGTGGCACCCTTCTTGGTGTTGATACGTCCCGAACGCGTTGGCGGTACAATGGTAGCGTTACCAGCCGTTGTGTTGGTTGCAGCAACACAGTCCGACCACCGTGTCGAAGTACAGCTTTTATCTTTTAGGAGATTGAGAACATTGTCCTTGTTGATCAAAGTCGGGTCTTGCAGGGTGGGCTTAATGAACAAAGTGCCGTCTTTCACATATACATTCTCTTCGGTATTTGTGGTCTGTTGAAACTCGCCGTTGCTAAGAGCCGTGTAAGACCACCGTCGGTGTTTACTTTGGAGGGAATCAATGATAGCACTTACCCGAACCCACCGACTTGGACTTCCTTCGTCCATACGTCGGTATTGAATGTTTCAAAGTTATCTTCGAGGACAACGCAGTAATTGTGCTTGACAACACTTCGAATGCCGTCCCAAATGAGGAAACCCGAGATACCCAGTCCCACAAGTATACCGAGAACAGGCAAAATAGTGACCCATTTCTCCTTCGGGTCCGCCTTGGCAAGCCATGGCTTCTCAACCTCGTCTTTCTTCACCCTTCGAGAATGGAAATAGCGCTGCCCCCGCGGCGGCCCACCGAGAGCACTGGAACTGTCAAAACTCGACGGCGGGCGTGAGACGGATGGCGAGGCAAAAGGATTGAGAGCGACTGCCTGATGAGATCCCTGCGCCTCAACACGGTCATCCCCAAACGGGTTTCGATCTGTATTAGGGGTCCCTGGTCGTAAAGGTGTCCCGTTGGTAGTTGAGGTAGCAGAAGAGCTACCCGCCGGCTGACGGCTGCCACTCAGGTCTTGCTCCATGGCACTGCTGTTTTCACCAAGATAAAATTGGCAATTGACAAAGGGTTGAAAGAAGCCAATAAAATGTGAACTGCTTAATTCGTGTGAATCTTCATGAGGGTTGCGGTAGTTCGTCGAGTGGGAGAAAGGGGAGACGGGAAACCGTTGTAATCTATAAAGGGTCGGGAGGAAGCGAGCCGAAGATATGTCGTCTCGGTAGCCGTGACACGATAAAAGCAGCCCTCAAAGCAAATTTGTTTACCGGTACCAAGTACGCAAGAAGCACTCAGCCGGCTGGAGTAGTCTAGGTCGCAATGGCCTGGCTTTGCTTCCGGCCCATGAGCCCAGCTCTCGTTTCGCTAACAGGGATCATGGCGATGAAAAAGATATCTCTCCCAGAAGCTGGACCCTTCCCTGCCACTCTCCGACCAGGTTCAGACAAGGTATGTAATGAATCGATCAATATTCCGAGAGGATTCCGGCCGCTAACCAAAGGGGGCAGTAACGGTGAGATGACCCTGCAGTACTGGTACTTCAATATCAGCATGGTGGTAGCACTCGCTAGACAGGGATTTGCCCCCATTTACATTGTGCCTTTCCTGCCTGTCAGCTTTAACCACTGCGCCGGAAGGTCAATTGTGTGTTGGAAAAAAATTCGATTGCTATTGTACATATTATCTCTCTTAATCTTGGATCGTCCGCTTCTGTCCGCTATATCAAATAACCTCTTTGAAAGTAGGAACAATATACCAGGACTGAACGAAATACTGGCCATCGGTCCTTAATCAGCTTCGGTTTCTACGCGGTTTCTGATTGGGGGGGGGGGGGGGTTTCTTCTTTTTTTTATCCCCAAAGATATTATTGGAAACCAGAGTCGATAAAGGCCTGAAGATGTTACGCTATGTACACATTGATATCGTACAGAAGAAAACGATACATATGTAGTACCTCTAGGTATTTACGTACTTAAGACTACCAAATAAGCGCTTACAGGTACCGCTCTCCCGGATGACGGCGCCGGATCGGCACGTACTAGTGTAGGTGTGTGCACTATTTTGTAGCGTACTGTACTTCTACGCCACTTAGACATCACCGACGTGCGTATATGGCATACCAAGCACCACTGATTGTGCAGTATCTGCTCAGGTGCAGTACCTATACTATGTACTACCTACTGAGGTAGTGTACAAGACCTCGTATCGGGCTTGAGCTAGAACCCTCGGCGTCAAGCTTGGCGAGATGCGTGGTGCTCCATCGAGGCCAACGCAGCCCCCCTCTGCACCCAGTCAATAGTCTACTGCCCGTGAGGGAGGTAGAGAGCGGGCTGAGGCCCTAGTGTGTACTAGTAGGCAGAGCTCGGCCAAGATGGCATGACGCTCTCCCCGACGGGATAATAAGGTCTCTGCCCGAGTTTGCAGCCAGGACCAATATTGCAACAGCCAGACCAGTCTATGAAGTGCTTCTGCTCCCGGAAATGACATCTTATCAAGCCACATCCGAAGTAGGTCGGCTGGAATCATTGTTGTTGATGTACCTAGTAGAACAACATGGCACAATTGTGGGAGAGTTTTGTGCTAGCGTTCTGTCTCCAAAGCGTGGGCCACCACTCACTCCGTCGTGTCTCAGGTGGCTGTTCCCCCTAATGACCTACATCCATCCCAACGCGACTTGAAAACGGTTCATGGGAAGATCCTTCCTCCATACGAAGTACATCAGCCTGCAACATGAAGAGCCCGCATGGCATATTACCATGCTCACGTTGACGACTCGGCAGTCAATAAGGAATGATCACGCAGGGAGGATGCGGATGTGAGGGGGAGCAATAGAAAGAAATCATACCCAGATACGAAATATTGTGGAGTGGGTAAACAAGATCAGCACCCAACTCCCTGCACCAAGCCCAATCAGATCTAGCCAAAATGTAATGCGGCGATCCTTAGGCTACCACCTAGGTATGAGTGTAGGTACCCCTCCCGCTGCAACTCCTGCTTGCACAGAGAACAGGTATAATAGGTATTTCTATTAAGTTCATCAGATGTCGTTGCGGATATAAGCACCTATTTATTGATTACTTTATCTGCCCCTGGTTATATCAGACGATTGTCCCAAGTGCCTCTCCAGGATTGCATTGGAATATGACGTCGATGTACAGGTACTTAGGATCCATTGTTATTGCTGTGAGGCAGGAGGGGTTGATTTTTATACATGGATTGATACGAGCTTCTTGATGCAAGACCAGTTCACAGTTCGCAGCCAGATGGCTACCTGGGGATTCGGTTGGTGCTCTTCAATGCAGCTAAACATCAAGATAGCAGGCTGTGTTCCCAAGCTCACGCTGATCATACTTGGCGCAGATTCTAGTTCAAACGCCACCACGTTGAATTGAGAAATAAAGCTTGTCTGTCTGGTGCCAGGTAGGTATTATTGTCATGGCCTGATACGTATTAAAGGGATCGATATCCCAGAGCCGCGAATAATATAGTCTCAGCGCCTTATAAATCCCCAGCGCACACTACGAAAGAGGAGAGAGTGAGATTGAGATAGAGACGCATGTAAGACCAGTCCCGATACTTACTCCACCGCCCGAATGAATATATGCCTCGTGCCCCCGCAACTGGATAGCTGCACGACACCGCCGGGCTTATTTCCGACGCAAATATAATGCAACGATTCAGGGCTGCTATCTACTGCGATAAGGACGTGGCAGTATCACCAGAAAAATTTACACGACCTATAATACACCCAGTTATAATACACCCAGGGGAAAGGAAGAGTGGCCTACCATCGATCGCACTTGAAAATTTGCACAATGTCTCACTTATTCCGAGACTATTCTAGGTTAATCAAATGAGGGCTTCACGTGGCTACCTACCCGACGCGATCTCATCGATCTCGCACGTGGCAGACTGAATGACATCAAGTCTCACTGCGGTTGGGAGCTAAATCCGACCGTACGTACGGAATGAAATAGCTATCTAAACTAAAGGCTAATTGCATTAAATACGCTGTGCTGCTAAGGCCAGTTACAATAAGTGGTTTGGCTCAATTCGTTGTAACGTTCGATGGACGATTTTCACCACAATTAGAGCTATATCTGTAATTTCGAATGTTCATGCCTACGTGAATAGCTGACCACGGGCGCTCATACGCATATGACTTAACAAAATATACAGCGGGTTCTCATGCAATAGTGAATTTTCTGTTGAATTGTTCATGAACCATACATTACAAGTGCTTTCATTATGCGAACGAAGCGTGCCGGTACCACGAATAATAATTAAGGGGTATTTGTGAATATCTCAGCAGTTTTCCGTCACACAGCCTGGCTCCTACTCCAGGATATACAGAGCGAAAGGAAGTGACGACAGGCGCTCAGAGAGAGAGTGTGTTCCAGTCTTTCTACCCGTCACTCCTTGGTGAGTGGCCTGATACAGTTTTCAACAACCAGACAAAAATCACTTCAACATAGCAATCAGTGCTTTGCCGATCTCACGGACACATTCGACTTAGCTTTCTAGAATCAGATAACAGGCCCTGCAGTAATAGTGAGAATTGAGCTTAGAACAAGAAGCTATCGTTATCGGGGTGTGGAATGTGGTTAGCTTTTAATATCTATCAGGTTCATTAGGTTTCTTATTGTTACCTTATAATGGGGTAAGATAGGGAAGACACAAGGGTGTGCACGTTTCATGAGATGAAAAATGAAAATAGACAAGTATTGCTTAAATAGTCAGGAGATTTATGCTTTAATTTAACGTTATAAATAAGTAATACATGAATAGTTTTAAACGGGATGGTTTAAAACCGGACGGTATCTTCTTACTAAAAAAAAAAAAAAAATAAACTAAAGGCTTTATGGTTAGACGCGTAATATTAGCGTTAGTAACTAATATAATGTCATAAAAAAGAAACAAAAGTTTGATTTACTAAAGTTGCTATATTGTACTTATGTTAAACGAGGGCTCCTAGTTTCAATAGCAATAGTGTTAGTTATTACAGGTTCTCTTTTGCCAACGGCCGCGGGGATGTGGTAATGATTTACAGACACTGCACTGATATTTACTGACATCGATAAGCGGGAGACGCGGTATTGGATTATAGGATCTCGAGGAGTGTCATAGCATGAAGTATCCGCCACGGAACAGAACTGCGGCATTCTACCGGCCCACCACTGGCGCAAGCAGAGTGTTGTCAAGTCGAACCCCCGAACGTCTGCAGTTGCTCATATAGTACAGGGACATTATATTATGACCGATGTTTCCAGGTCGTCTACTTGAGCCTACAGGAATATCCCTACAGGAGGAAATGATGGCTTGATCTCTCGTTCAATAACAACAAGCCTACCCTGGAGTCACCGGCAACGCTGAAACGAAGCATTATACTATGGAGGGCGTGGAGTCATGAGCCTATCATCTGAGATGTAATTTCAATATCTCTTTTAAACTCTAGACTATAGAAAAACCATGGAAGAGACTATTATCTGCGTATAAGGTCTTCAGATTTAAACCCACTAGTTCCCCTGCCAGTAACACACTATTATCTCACCTCGGTCCTTAACCTTAGCTAAAGTTCACAGACCGCCTCTATGAACCAACTAGTCAAGTCTCGCGGTAATTAATAGCAGTGGTCGGCAAAAGAAGGCTGCTTGAATTATTCAATCTATATCATGCTGCCGGGCGCCGTGACTTCCCGCATAGTCCAGTATACGGAATAGACACGCTTAAAATGGGTTAGCTGAACGATTCCAGAGGAACATTTGATATATGCCAAGTTGTGGAAAACATGGAATGAGTTATCAGAAAGGCGTATTAAACTTTTAGATTCATGTCGCGTAGCGCATATATACTGTTATTCCATACCAGGGATTGACGGCGTCGTTTTTCCGCGACAATTCATCAATGCTCCTGTCAGAGGATTAATGCACAGAGTGAATAGAATAGATGGGCCACTCGCAGTGAGATAGCGTTTAGGACGAACTTTAAGAGGTTTAATAGATAGCTAGAAGATGGAAACGTGATGAATTGATGCCTGAATCTCCTAATATCTAAGGGGGCGAAGCCCCCCCATATATAGGAACCTCTATAAAGCCACCCTGCAGGGTGGGTGGACCTTGGTTGCCTGACACCCTCTGGGTAATGCCTGTATCCGAAGCGCTGCTCAAGGGTCTTGTAGCCCTCGACCACGTGTAAATAAATTAATTGATTAAAAATAACAGCTCGGGGGGATTTCATGAATCTGATCAGTTCATTCCGCCAAGGCAGACTGAGCCGACCAACGAAACTAAAACGCAAACGCGAAAGCACCAGGCAGACAGCCCGAGTTATATACTCCATATATCTAACTAACAAAGTTAGCCAGCACAACAAGCCACGACACAATAAAAGAAACATAAAACTAGGCTGCAGTCTTTTATCACTGGAACGAGCTGTCACGTCCAAGTAGTAAAGTAGTACCATGAGCAGCGAAGGACAACTAATAGCTACAGAACAAGTCTAAGATCACATTTCTGTCAGAGAAAGATAACGCACGATGAATAGATAGAGCTGCTACAGCTAGGCAGAAGGTATGAAAACTTAATAGGCCGCAGGGCAGCAATGAGGAGGTCAATTTTATTTCCTGAACCTTCCTCGAACCTAAGGGGCGAAGCCCCCTAATTATATATAGGTAAATCGCTCGTTATAACGCCACCCGGTAGGGTAAGTAGGACTTTATTCACTCCCCCGGGCCAACCGCACCCCCAAAACTGCGAATTTAAAGAATTTATTCTTCCGCAGCGCATCGTGTTGAGATGCTCAGCATTAACTATTTACCAAACACCGACCTGGCGGAGTAACGGAGATTCTCAAGACCTACACCACACTACACCTCATCTCATGTTACACAAGGAGTGGATGAGTGGGTTTTGCCCCCACGGCACGGCTGATGAGTAAATTAGTTGCTTATTACGGGAGAGAGTTGATCGCCGTCCGTCATACCAGCGTCGCATCTGGGTGGTTCCTGCAAGCGTCGGTGCCCTTTCCTCGGAATCCCTAGCCTCGGTAAGTAGGCTGTGTGCATCCAATCGGCTCGTGACTCTAACTGTGGGTGGCAGGGTTTTTGTGTGCGCGTGTCCTGTCCTATTCTATCTGTATCCTATCCTACCCTTGTCTTACCCTGCCCTCTCCATCGGTACCGAGAATTGGGGGGGGGGGGGGAAGAAAGGTGAGAGAGGTCAGATTGCGGGAGAGCGGGATTATACCGCGAACCGAACCTAAATTTAGGCGCATACCCCGAGAGTCGGTTTCCTAGGCAAGTAAATGATTTATAGAAACGAATCCAAGCGAGACTGTTTGGTATTAATATAATCATCGAGAGGGTGGGAGGCCGAAGCGATTAGATAGTGCTCTATCATCGGTGCGGGGTCAATAAAACGTTCACTAGAAGTCGAATAATGATAGTAATTCGTAAATTTATGTTATTGATATTATGCCGGATGGCTTAATCTGGGGAATGAACGAATGTTTATTGTGCGGAAAGGATCCTCAGCATTCGCTGTGCCGTCTATACGAAACGCCGCCGCTTATGCCGTGGCGTGTATCCATCTGTCTATCTTTGAAAGAGAACATGACGCAGAAAACAGAAGCGAAAGAGAAAGAGAAAGAGAAAGAGTCGAGAGAGTGAAAAGTGGATAAGAAAAAAAAAAGGAACCTGATCTATCAAAAGATAGGGAAATGCAACGGTGGTCAAAAATCAGGTTCGGACCTGTGCTTGATTGCATGCCGATTTTATTTATCTAAACCCAGTCCCAATGCATCTGCAAGGATAAAACAAAGAAAAGGAAAAGAAAATCTATTTCGGTTGCAAAGCGTGGGGTTCGCTTTCTCGGTGTAAGAGAGCGAAGGCGGGGAGGGGGGAAAAGGGGGGAAGAAAAATAATAATAAAGAAATTGTTGCGCTGAACCAATGAGAAAAGCCGTTGCCGTCTGGGTAAAAGAAAGTCGGGGGAGAGATAGGAGATAACGCGCTGCAGCAAATAGGAATATAGGAAAAGCCAGACCTGAAATGAAGGCAGGCCAGCTGCACTTCGCCCCAAACCGGCCGTACTGTAAGCTGGCCGAATGACAATCCGACAGCGGCGAAGTAATGGGTAATAGGTATCATAGGATGTGATAGCCCATATCTGATTAAAAGGGTATCCACCAATCGGAAAAAGGACCTTGCCAGTCAGCCCTACCTACGGGGCTGGGGTCGCATTCGGGTGGCAATCCTGGGGCTCATATGATGTCAATGACGGCCGGCTCGGCGTGATGATCGGACTGCGAAAGCTTTACGAGCTGGTAACCAAGAAGAGACAGAGGGTGTTCTGGCTGGCGAGACGTGTTGCTGTATCTACTGACACTCTTCTACCATACAACACCTTGCCGGGCGAGGAGGTGTTGCCCTATCGGATTGCAGAGATATGTTTTCGAGTTCCTTGACATGACAATT
The DNA here is from genome assembly GCA_022578495.1 of Nemania sp. NC0429. Taxonomy (NCBI): domain Eukaryota; kingdom Fungi; phylum Ascomycota; class Sordariomycetes; order Xylariales; family Xylariaceae; genus Nemania; species Nemania sp. NC0429. The sequence goes on from MU392256.1 coordinate 62,825, forward strand.
GATAGTCTCACGTATGGATCGCTCGCCGTGGCATTTCAACATCATGGTAACCCCCGTCATCGTCCTTACGTCCCCATAAGCTCTGCTTGTATCCCACGTGGCAAACAGATGTAGTGGAGAAGAAGGACGACGAAATCTAAAGGGACAGAGAGATGCAGGGGCTGATGGATCGGCGAGGACTCGGAGGCGGTGTTGGCACATCGGGTACTGGATACAGCGGACCCGGCCGGCGGGGGACAGGACTTGGGGGTGGATTTGGGTTTGGAAAATGGAGAGGTTCAGCTGAGGAGATAAGAATAGATAGTTGCGGGCCGAGGCTGTGGAATGGAAGATGTTGAGGGCTAGGTGGTGGGGTTGGATTTGGGTTCGGGCGAGGGATTGGTGGGTTCGGTCCCGGAGGGGTGGGTGTTGGTGGTCGCGGTGGGTACGGGAGGTGAGTTGGCTTCCTCAGAGTCTTGAATAAATCCATATACGAATCGTCGTTCCTATGAAGTCGCTCGTTGGTGATGGCCTCGGAAAGAGTGCCGTATGGTCGAGTTATCGTGAGGTCTAACGAGTAAAGGGGAAGAACAAACATCTTATCGTGAGAATGTGCGGACGTTGTTGGCAAAAGGTGCGTTGGTCTGTAGACGAAGCTGATGTTGTTGGTGAGCGATAGTGGTCGAGTGAACTCAACAAGACCTGGGCAGACATCTGAATCGAACGGTTTATATAGTTTTCAGAAACACATCTCACGCCGCACTGACGGCCCTTGAACTGAGAGCTGGCCGTGACGGATTCGTCCATAACTTTCGAAAAAGGGTAACAGCCATCAGCCTAATCCTTCATGCTGTCATTCGGGACTGCGAAAGTGGTCTCGTTTTGCCACACCGAGTGGTGAAATGTAGGAATCACCAGAAGCAAAACGTGTGAACGATCACCATGTGAACGATAGCCGAGTCCTGCGCCCCGGTCCCGCCATACTGCGGCTAGGTGTAAGAGAGGATAACCGAAATAGTGGAAGGACTGAAACGGTTCAGGTGGAACGGCCGGTGTCCGTGAGAATAGACGTTGAACTCTGAATAGGGGAATCTTGCCAGAGCCTAGAACTCTCTCCATTGGACGAGACTCGGCTGGACCGAATACCTCACAACAAGGCCGCCAGGGGATGATGTCGTAACATGACATGAGAGTTACCGCCCAGTTGGTACAAGCTCTAAGAAAGTCCCATACATAGGTGGGTAGGTGCCTGACGGGACTGTCGTGGAGGGAGTTTGCGCCTGAGCTGACTTGGTGACCTTGGTCGCTGGCTGTGGGGAAATTGGCTGCGCATGGTTGCTTACACCGAAGCATAGCAATGAAGCAAGTGAGTGATAGGGGAGATGGTAAATCGAGGCAATTATCATGTTAGAGTTACCTGTTTGAAGAGCGTCGTTACGTCTGGCAACTCTCTACCTGGCTTATGGTAGCACAAGTGGTCAACTGCTCGGCTATGAGAGCCATACAACCGCGCAAGTCGGTCGCTAGACCTGTTTTGGTGTCATACATCGCACATTCACAGCCGCGATAAGCGCGTGAAGAGAGGGGGTAGGGGTGATGTTTCATTTGGATCATCCTGCTAGACAGCCTTGCCCCCAGCGGCAGTGTGTCGCACAAAGGAGTTATATGATACGCGGCAGGCGGGGTGGCGATTGGTGGTACTGGCGGAGGCAGACCAGCATGGTAACTGAGCAATGTCTTGTACCCAACGCTGCTTGTGGCGCCGAGTTCACTTCCACGTCAGATATGGAGCAAAATACGCGCGTATAACTCAGTCCGAAAGATCGTCGTCGAGGATGAAGCGTTAATGCGGCGGCTTACGTGTGCATTGTTCTCGACCCAAGGACGACTTCAATCCAGTGACAGAGCCGTTCTCTTGATTCAGGACAGCTCGTTTATATCGTCAAGTTACCAGCGAGTGATTGGCTCGGGTCCGTTCATAAGGCAATAAGATACCAGTGGACATTGTGCGAGGCGATATACTGGCAGGTGGTCGTTGTGCCTTGCCGATTTCAACTTGTAAGCAAGCGTTTCATAGCTCTGTATGACTCCTAGGCCTTTGACTCCTAGGCCTTTGAATCGAATGCCTGTCTTACCAACAAGTTAGTATCCATGATAGGTGTGTTAACATATATGTATACCTATGTAGGTACCTACCATACTTGAGCTTTCAACGAAGGAGACATGGCTAAGGGGAACTCAGGATCCCTTATGGTGCATTTAAACTTATGAATGTTGGGCTTTTCAGCGTAACTAATTTTACATTTTTCGTTATTTTCTCAAGTTTTAAAATACTGGGCACGCTTTTACTAGACCCACCATTCTCGCCAATCGACTCTTCTGACCATGTACTGCTCTGGCCCTGCTCCGAGTGGCATAATGCGATAGGAACATGGACCGAGGAGTGCACGTGGGCTGCTTCGTCTACGGGTATGAAGTCTGAACTGAGACAAATTAGATTCCGTTGTTCCCTTGTCTCTGTACAAAGCACCTTTCATAAGGCTGCATCTGATGGCATAGCCTGCCAATGGGAATACGTACATAAACGTGTGGACCAGCTCCTACTTCGTCCTGAACGATTTCCACACGCGTACTGCGACCGTGAGCCATTCATCGGCCCTCAAAGTTCCCTCGGCGTTTGGTCATGTACTGCGTCCTATTCGATGCTTGTATCCTGGATTCCGAGATACCACCTCTTGCCTTGGTCCCCCTAGCCCACCGTTGAGTCAGAAAGATCATATCCTCATCGGTTAGGCTTTTCCGGAGTACGGGACCGACTACGCCCGCGATCACTGTCATAGCTTGCGCTACGACGTCGTTCACGGTGACCGCTATAGTCGTCGTAACTGTCTCTTCGTCCGCCTCGGCGTCTGGGGGGCGTTCGGGATCGAGATCCATACGACTCTGAACGGCTCCGGTTCCGGCGCGGAGGCGATCGAGACCTTGAGTATGACCTTGGCCGATACGTATCGAAATTGTCGCGACCTGGTCGCCCGGGACGCGGAGAAGAGCGGTTACCGCCTCGGGGGCCTCCAAAACCGAAACCTCTTCCTCCACCTCCTCCACCTCCTCCACCACCGCCCATTCCTCCCGCACCACGGCCCGAGCCACCTCGAAAGCCTGGGCCAGGATTTCGGGGATCTATGTTTGCGCCTCGACTCGCAGTAGGGGGAGACGGGTTGAATTTCCGGCGGGGTAGGACAATAGAAACATTGATGATGGCACCATCTACGTTAGCCTCGTGCATTGAGGCAATAGCGGCATCAGCATCGGCCTCGTTCACGTAGAGGATATAGGCAACGCCACGATTGGTGCCAGCTGGGACGGGTACTATTAGCGAGCATTACAAGAATAGAAACGGCGATGAGAAGGAACATGGGCGAGTCGGAACACGTACACTGGCGGCTCATGGGCAGGTCGAGGTCGCGGATTGCGCCGTATTGGCCAAAGATCTCGTATAGATGGTCCTCATTGATCGTCTTGGACAGCTTCTCAACAACAATCTACGCTCGTCAGCATACAGTGTCAAGTGGGTGCTGGCGGGCTGATGCGGTGGCGGCGGCGTAGTACCTTTGTGCTTCCTCTCAAAGGGCTGCGACTCTCGCCACGACCCCGGCTCGGGCTGCGGCTCTCGGGGGAGTGATAGTCGCCATTGTGGTTCGAGGGAGCGGGAGGCGGCGAGGCGCTGGGGTAGCGACGGCCGCGCGGCGACGGCGAGGCTGAGTAGCGCGACGGGGGAGTAGGCGAGCGCGAGTTGTGAGGCCCGTCGTGAGAAGGCGACTGGTAGTCCATGTTGACGGGATGGACGCACCGGATCAACAGAGCATCAGACGAGCAAGGTCACCTCGGCGGACGTTACGAGTACGAGCCAAAGCGAATTGGAGGCAGTCCGAGCGGGTTCGAGCGGGCGTGGGCACGCGGCGCGGGTCTGGCACGGTATCAATCAATGAGCGTGATGGTCTCGATGATGTGACGATCGATGGCGCTTCTCGGGATGTTGTTGATCGTTGAGATCGCGTCGATAGACACACGACTTTACGTGTGATGATATGAATACTTATAAATAGATGCAGGCAAAGCGTCTACGGTACGGTTGGACGGGAAGGATTAGAGAAAAGTGGCCAACCGTGGAATGTGCGAAATAGGCATATGAGGTATGGAATTCTGAAGGAAGAGTGACAAGACGATTCGATCTGGAGAAAACTTAGGAGGCACCGTGCTTCTGGTACATGGCAGGTAGGTAGGTGTACCTAGGTACATGTAGGCAGTCCCCACAAATGTACATGTTGGAAGTTCATGTGGTACCTAGTGTACAAGTTACGTGCGTAAGGCACGATGGACCGTATTGTACCTACCTAGGTAGGTAGGTACATACTTGGGTTGAAAGGAGCTATCTCTATGCAAGTATAGAGTATATTGTGTCACACAAATAGTAAGGCATGCATGTAGACAATATATAAGTATGCACATTACCAATAGTAGGTATACGAAGACTTCACTGGAAGTTGCATGTTGTCGACTCGAAGGTCAACCACTCTCACTCACTATCGTTGCTTTCCAACTACCTGTAACCACCCTCTGCGATCCGCCCGTATTAATACATGTAACGGAAGTTGGGATTCTCTCGGTCCGTGAGATCCTCAAACGCGTGAGCCAGCTTGACATCCCTGGCCTCCCGGATGCCCTCAGCCGCCAACTTATCACGCCTGGCGTTTTCGCGCAGGAAGTACCAGCGGAAGTAGACCAGCACGAGCACCAGGAGAGCGTAACATCCGAGATGGGTCGCGAATGCGATCTGTGACCCCTCTTGTTAGTAAACCGTACCGCCTCGTCGTGCCAGAGGACAGGGGGGGGGCCTCGTTAACTTACGTGGTATTTGGGCGCATCCCACGAGAGGAACACTTGCGGGCCTAGTCATAGTCATGCCAGCGTCAGCTGCCTTGCCCTGGTTGTCTGCGTATGCGCCTGAAAGCGCCTCTGGAAAGTGGAAGTGGGATATACGTACCGATGGCGTTGCCTGTGGCCCAGAAGATGAAGTTGATGGCCAACACGACCGACTTCTTTGTCTGCCCACCCACGTTCCGAGACAGGAGGGAGAGACCCAGCGTCTGCGCCGCCCAGAAGGACAATGTGATATAATACGCGATGAGCAGGCCCACGTGTTGCGAGAACGTCTCGTTGGGAACTGTTAATAGCAGAATCGTTCCCACGAAGGATCTGTAGCGGAGCCGAGTTAGCATATCTTGAGCATATCTTGGGAAGCTTTGTTCTGAGCCTTACGGGATCACGAAACCCAGCGCCACTAGGATGTTCTGGCTGGTCTTCTTCACTAACCAGACCGATCCCAGCAGGACGATGATGATATACGCGCCCAGGACGATAGCCAGGAGCTGGGTTTGGAGGTTGCTGAACTTCAGATTGGTCGAGATGATGATGTTGGCAAACCCGCCGAGACCGCTCGTGGGCAGTGTCGTCGTCAGTTGGATGGCAGCATAGCACCACGTCTGCGGGTCCGTGAGCGCGTCGTAGACTTGCTCCTTCTTGAACACGCGGTTCTGCAGACCGGTCTGGTTGTCACGGACGCGCTCGACCATCAGTCGCTTGTCCTCCTCGGAGAAACACTTGGCTCGCATCGGCGAGTCGGGCATGTAGAAGAAGACGAAAACGCCGAAGAAGATGGAGATGATGCCGTACGTGAGGAACAGCCATTGCCACGACTTGAGGGGCCCGGTGGAGATCAGAGTGAAGAGATACGCCAGTAGACCACCGACGATCTGCTGGGCACCGTTCATCATGTACCAATACGTAACTCGGGCTGCCTGTTCTTCACGACGATACCACATGGCCGAAAGCACGACAAAGGCCGGCTGACATGCTGATTCGAAGATTCCTAGCAGTGTGCGAACTGTCACCAGCCCGGTAAAGTTACTGCAGGCGGCGTGGCTGGCCAGGACGGCCCCCCAGGCAAAGATGGAAAATCCTAGATATTTCCCAAGGGGAACGCGCGCGATGATGTAGTTCTGTGTCCGGTCACCTTAGCAATGTTGCTGTAAAACGATGAGGGATAGCGCCCTTGGCTTCTCATACGTACCTGGGGATATTCCACAATCAAGATGGCGATGTATATGCATGTTGTCAACCAGCTGTAGAGCTGACTGACTTTCCCGTCGGGTGTTAACAGGCCGGTGTCTTTGGGGAGACCCATGATGGAAGAGAACGAGAGCGTGCCCTTGTCGATCGCCTGAAGGAAGTAGGTGGTGATCATGACGACGAGGACCCGGCGGTCAATCAACTTTCGCAGTCGCACATTCTCCTCAGGGCTGATTTCGATGCGAGCTTCCGCAGCATATTTGGCGATCTCCTTGTCCACTCTATCGATGTCCGTCTTGTCGCCCTTCAGTTCCACTTCATCCATGGCTGATAATGTCCGAGTAGCCTCGATCATCGAGTCGGAGGGAACCTCCTCGGCTTTCCCTGTAGCGGAGGCTGACATCGTGACCGATCGTTTGAGGGGCCGTGCCTATAATAGAGCTACGTACAGGTTGGAAGAAGCGGACCTCCTGGCGGCTTGGGAGTGATCAGACAGGATCAAAACAAGAAGGACATCCAAGATTACAAACCTGGCCGCACCAGTTCTTTAAGTAAGTATTAGGGTTGGATCAATCCCTGTTGTGATTAATGTATGTATTGGAAGCAGCTATTTGGGTGGCTATTCTAATTGCAGCGCCGGGCCTGCACCCACATACTCGGGGTGATTCAGCGGTGGCGGTCTAGCCATGGCAAGGATTAGAGCACACCTTTCCTGGAGAACGAGCAGACTAAATTGTGAACACGGGACTCTATTCGATGGGCACATGCAAGCATTTCAGAGGCTGACCTGGTTATGGCTCTTAGTGTATCCATTCGCACTACGACAAGACTCGTCTCCTTCCCAGTTCCCCGGGAATCTGGGGACAAAAGGGGAGCGGGGAACAAGCCCCTGGGGGTCCGGGGAAGTGTCGATATGACTTCTCCCGTCTCCCAGACTACGGGAGCCGTTCGTTCGCTAGGTAGGTATAGATTGGGCCGATACGCCGAAGGGTTGAGGCGATGGGTTTTATACTGGCGGATAGATCTTGGTGGTTCTTTCGAGTCCATATAATCTTGGCAAAGACCTTTCTCAAGTCTGTTCGGTGCAATGCTGTCCGAACTTCCTTCCTATCCCATATCTTCTAACCCAAAATAGTATTATCCGTCAACGACCGGTACGAATCCTACCTCGCTAGCCCTCGTCCATTGTTCAGATTGGCTATGAATGCGGGGAAAGCGTCCACACCAATCTTTGCTCCATTGGCGAGGTGGCTTGGCGGTATCAGATTACGGGAATCACTATGGATCTATGGTCGCTTAAACATGATGGCAACGAGAGAGTATGGAAGCAAAGTGTATTGCAGTATGCCGTTGAGTTGGGGATATTGGCCAAGTTATCTGTGAGGTGAAACTGCATCTGTAGACGGCTTCTTCACCCCTTTATTGTACAGCAGCAAGCCATTCGGCGGGGGAAATTCTGTACCTACGAAAATGCCTGCCAAAGCCCACGGGTTCCAGTCCAGCGATATTCATGGCAAAATCCAACTCTTGATTGATGGCCTAGTCAACATCAAGGACAAGTCGGGCGAGTTCCTGATGACGCTGGCCGACGGCCGCGTCATCGACACGAAAGGATGGAACGACTGGGAGTGGACACATGGCATCGGCCTAAACGGTATCTGGGCATACTACTCCCTGACCGGCGACGACAAGTATCTGGAAATCATCGAGGCGTGGTTCGCGAACCGGTTCGCAGCCGGGGGCACCACCAAAAATATCAACACGATGGCCGTCTTCTTGACGTTAGCCTACGTCTATGAGAAGACGGGCAACATCACCTACCTCCCTTGGTTGGACAGCTGGGCAGAATGGGCCTACCACGACCTGGAGCGGACCAGGTATGGCGGCATGCAGCACATCACGTATCTGGAAGAGAACGACCAGCAGCTATGGGATGACACGCTGATGATGACGGTCATGCCCCTGGCGAAGATCGGGAAGCTGCTCAACCGGCCGCACTACGTCGAGGAGGCGAAGCGGCAGTTCCTGCTCCACATCAAGTATCTATTCGACGCGAAGACGGGCCTGTTCTTTCACGGGTGGACGTTCCACGAGGGCGGGCACAACTTCGCGGAGGCGAGGTGGGCACGGGGCAACGCGTGGCTCACGATCGTCATCCCGGACTTCCTCGAACTACTGGACCTGCCTGCTAACGACCCGATCCGGATACACCTCATCGACACGCTGGAGGCGCAATGCGAGGCGCTCAAGAGCCTGCAGACGTCGTCCGGCCTGTGGCGGACGCTGCTGGACGTACGCGAGGCGGAAGGCTCGTACCTCGAGGCGAGCGCCACCGCAGGCTTCGCCTTCGGGATTCTCAAGGCGCAGCGGAAGAAGTACATCGGGAAGGAATACCAAGGGGTGGCGCTGAACGCGATCCAGGCGGTCCTGGAAAATATCGATCCTGATGGAGAGCTGCTGAACACGTCGTTCGGGACGGGCATGGGCCGCGACTTGCAGCATTACAAGGACATCCCGATCACGAGCATGCCGTACGGACAGGCCATGGCCATCATGGCGCTGGTCGAGTTTCTGCGAGTTTTCATATAATGTTTAGAATATAGATACACTAGATGGGCTGCATGCATCACTGCATTGGTGTTCGTCGGATGTACGATGACTTCTTTTACCTGCCTCATCGTGAGCTGGTCAATAAAAATCCAACCGGTTCGTCTTGGACCCAACCACTTTTCTAAGACTCTTCTTCATGGCCTGATGAGGGCTTAGCCGTGGCGGCGTTTCAGTTCGGTAGTGCCGATCACCTCATGACACACTCGTGCCTCGCCGGTAATGCGACACAACAGACCAAGTCGCCCACATAACATTTTTATCCATATGTTCGTAGCGCTACTCATTGATACAATACCTCTATGTACCTAAATATATGTTCACCACGCTCGACAAGGCGAGTCACGACCAACCGGTTAGTAACTATCACTTCACGCCAGAGGAAAGGGAAAACACCTGGTTCGAAAGTACGATCATGTTTTCATCTGACAACTAGATATTACATAATTCAGCGAAGATAGGCAGGTTAGGTACCATGCATATAATACGATCTCTCAAGCCACCCACGTCTTTCAGCTCCAGCTCGGCATGAGCGATGCCTGCCTGCCAGCCTGCCTAATATTGATCCTCGACACCCATCCATTCATGGGTGAGGGAATAAGAGTCAACAACAGGTTGCACGCAACCAGCCAAACCGAATAAACGACACGCCGATATAGGACCTCGTCGGCGCAATGCGGCGTGATGCTGCTCAGAAAAAGTGCAACTTTCTTCATCCCTGGCACATAGTCTACCTACCCTAAGGTAGTCAACACGTCTGACATACTTACACACATAGCCTTTCTCTCTCTCTCTCTCTCTCTCTCTCTCTTTGGGTCCGTCTCTCTCTCTCTCCCTACTATCTTTCCCTTTCACCGATTTCTCTTCGCAGCGCAGACCCCACCGTGCTGGGGGCTCTCGCGGTTAGGTATGAAGCAATCTTCGGTACCTTAAGTACTCTTTATCCATAATTGGCGAATGTAAATAGGTAAGACACAATGAGGCATCTGAAGAGACGAGGCTAGACAAGACAAGACAAGACGAGCTGAGACGACCGAGAGATAATGAATAAACGACTTTGTCATGCAAGATACTAAGGCTAGGAGGGAGCTTGGCTCTTATCTGATTTATCTAATAGGTCTGGGCTCCATTGGGAAGCACGGTAGTGAAGGTAAAACGCAATTCCTTATCTCAAGCCCACAATACCTCGCGATTGGTCCCTTCGCCGGCTTACATGTTGCTGTTTTCTAACGTCAAGCGGGTGTTCGCGGGGAGAAGAAAAAGGAAATTCACTTATCTGATCACTCCTTGACCTACCTAAGATAAGTAATCACCTAACCTACCTACTACTACATGGTTGAACGGCAATTGTGTTTCATTTAGCAGCTACGTAGATAGCTGACGGGTATACTAACATAATAGGTATGACGTACTGAGCTGGCTGTGATGATTTCGATGATAAGGGCGTGCGTGGGTGACAAGCTTACTTAGCCTACATTAAGGTCGTCCAGGCAGGGTAGGTTCTTGGCATAAGGGACACCCTGTGAATAAAAAGTAATTTACTGAATAAAGTAGGTATGTCTGTCGGTATCCTTGCGTGCCATAGTCGTGTGGGTAGAATCGCTGTGCACCTATTCCTCGTCAACGTGTATATATCGTTCAGCAGGTGTTACATATACATATCCCGATCAGAAATCCTCACCTGCAAGAATACTGTACCTAGTATGAGAGAGACGGTGCCATAATGCGCAGCTTACAGGTCCACCCTTTGAGCAAAGCGTCGTGCCTTATCAAGGTTGCATTCCAATGCGACGCTAGAAAACCAACCTTATCAGCCAATCAATTCCGAGGGCTGGCTGACTCTCCGATCACAGCATCAGAGTGAGATAGTACGGTACGGTACGGTACTGCATTGTACTGTAGGTTTCAGCCCGGCAAATGGGAAAACGTGGAGGAAACACCCTAGGAAGGAAGGCAACTAACCTTTAGGTCTTTTCTCCTTCGTCCATGCATGTCAGTCCTGGACTGGGTCTTCGTACCAGTACCGATGTTAGATTAGTGAGTGGTCTTAGATGGTGGGGGGTTTCATTAAGCCTCCCATTTGGAGATACACTGCCGTGGTCTGTTCTCGGTTATCTCATCCCATGTACGTATGTGGGTGATGTCTGGCATATGTAGGTAGGTATATATATAAGGTATGGTTTGTGGCGGGGGAGATGGCAGGCAGGGTTGGTCGGCTTTGCATTTATCAATGTGTGCCAGGAAATCTGGTACGACACACATGTTTTGACCCTGACGTTGTCGTTGCTTTGTTCACGGCACGTAGCATAGCTGAAGGGGAGATAACACATCGATTTCATCTACTACCTATAGTATCCGAACCCGCTTCTGTACGAGGAGATATCTCATACTCGCCATGGATGGCACAGCGGCGGGCGCGCCCCTCAGCCAGGGCGTCGGGTATGGCATCGTCCTCGGCTTGGGATTTGCCTTTGCCCTAGGTATGGTAAGTAGACGAAGAATCCACGCCATGCCATGCTGCAATTGCATATGACCCCGAGACGGCCGACCCGTTTCTGACCACCGAGTCTTCCCTAGATTCTCGTCACCATCATCCTCAAGCGATATAACTCGGAACTCCAGACATCGGAGATGTTCAACACGGCGGGTCGAACCGTGAAGAGCGGCCTCGTGGGCTCGGCCGTCGTATCCTCCTGGACTTGGGCGGCCACGCTCCTCCAGAGCTCTGGCGTCTGCTATCGTTATGGCGTGTCTGGGCCTTTTTGGTATGCCTCGGGGGCTACTGTGCAGATTCTCCTCTTTGCTACACTGGCCATTGAGTTGAAGAGGCGGGCGCCTAATGCGCATACCTTTCTGGAAGTGTACGTGACCGTTTTCAAGGTTCCGACGTAGGATGAACGAAGAGACTAACAAGTACCGACTATATTAGCATTAAGGCGAGATATGGCACTATCGCTCATCTCGTATTCATGGTATTCGGCCTTGTGACCAATATCCTCGTTAGCTTGATGCTTGTTGTGGGTGGCTCGGCCACCGTCAGCGCTCTCACGGGAATGCATACCATCGCGGCCATCTATCTCTTGCCTGTTGGTGTCATCGCCTATACGATGGTCGGTGGACTGAAGGCGACGATTCTGACCGACTGGATCCATACCTTCATCTTGCTGATTATTATTATCGTTTTCTCCCTTACAGCGTATGCTACCTCTGATGTTCTTGGGTCGCCTTCAGCTGTCTACGACCGTTTAGTCGAGGCGGCAGCAGTTCATCCTGTGGATGGAAACGCCCAGGGTAGTTATCTAACGATGCGTAAGCGATTCGCCACATTTCTTTCCTTTCCCACCCCTTTACGTTCCCTCGAGGAATTGAATGCCTTGACTCTAGCACGATACTGAATCTAAAGGCTGTCAACTATATTTCATAATAGGGGGGATTCCGTGGAGGCTCTGACATTTCAACAAGTGCTTTATGATCACTCCCTTAGGCTGAGCTGACTACTGGCTTGTTAGGCTCCACGCAGGGAGTCATCTTCTTCGTGATCAATATCGTTGGCAATTTCGGTACCGTCTTTCTCGACAATGGCTACTACAACAAGGCAATTGCTGCGTCGCCCGTCCATGCACTTCCTGGATACATATTGGGCGGCCTGAGCTGGTTCGCGATCCCATGGTTGACTGCTACGACAATGGGCCTTTCGGCTCTCGCCCTCGAGAATACGCCCGCCTTCCCGACATATCCCAATCGCATGTCAGAAGACGAGATCTCATCAGGCCTGGTGCTCCCGTATGCGGCCGTCGCCTTGCTTGGCCGAGGGGGCGCGATAGCGACCCTGCTGCTGGTCTTCCTTGCCGTCACCTCCGCCACCTCGTCCGAACTGATCGCCGTGTCCTCTATCTTCACATACGACTTATACCGGACTTATTTTAAGCCTGAAGCCAGCGGCAAGCGTCTCATTTACACGTCTCACGTCATCGTCTGTGCGTATGCGCTGTTCATCTCGACGTTCTCGGTGGGCCTCTGGTACGCCGGCATATCTATGGGTTACCTCTACCTGTTGATGGGCTGCATCATCTCGTCGGCGGTCATACCGGCTACTTTGACGCTTGTGTGGTCGGGGCAGAACAAATGGGCTGCTGCTTTATCGCCTCCCCTGGGCCTCGCTTTTGCGCTGATCGCATGGCTTGTCACTGCGTCCAAGGAGTGTGGCACTCTCGACGTTGCCTGTACCGGCTCCAATAACCCCATGCTTGCTGGGAACGGTAGGATTCACGGACCGAAACTTGTTACGTGGCGAGGCGAGCTGACAGATCGGTAGTTACCGCGCTGTTGTCACCGATAGCGCTGATTCCCCTCTTCACTTTACTCTTCGGCGTGGTAAGCGGTGCCTGCTCCGTCGTGCCTCAAGCCCATGCTGGTAACTAACTCGGATTCCTGCAGGACAAATACGACTGGAAATCGATGATGCAGATCCGCAGAGCAGACGATCACGATCTCGCAGACGTAGCGGGCGTCGACCTCGAGCAGACGGCTGGCGGGCACGTCGAGACGAGCGACGAATTCCACGAAGAGCAGAGCAAGCTCCTGCGCGCAAGCAAGATATCCAAGTGGACGACGGTCGGGCTCACCCTGGCGCTCCTGATCCTGTGGCCCTTCCCCATGTACGGCTCGTCGTACGTCTTCTCCAAGCCCTTCTTCACGGGATGGGTGACGGTGGGCATCATCTGGATATTCGGGTCGTTCGGTGCGGTCGGACTGTTCCCCGTCTTCGAGGGACGACGCACGCTCAAGCACACGGTCCAGTCCATCTTCTGGGACGTCACAGGCAGGAAACGCCCCAAGACGATCCACGCAGAAAGGCTCGTGGTGGATGGAAAGCGGGCTTCTAGCTCGGACGAGGTTTCGAAGAAGGATTCTGCCGCGGTGGGCGACGAGGAGAAGTTAGGAAAGGCATGATGCGATCTATCGGCTTGCCTGCGAAGGGGAGATTGTGGTCTACGCTCATTCGTGCTAATGTTCGTGCTCTATATGTCGGTAGCCTATGTCTAACGAACACACAAGTAGCTTGGAATTCCGTGTTGTCTAGGTAGTGAATGATGCAGAGAGGCAACGCGGTTGACAGTTGGATTGGTATAAGAAGTAAATAAGTAGATGGGGCGGCGACCTCGGCCTTTACCTTTGGGACCTCTGAAGGTTAGGTACGTAGTAGTCTGTCTCTCTTAGCGGCTAGGAGCTAGCGGCACAGCGGACCAGGCACCCGTAGCCATAGCATACCCCACTATATCATCAGCCATTCGGGCACCTACCCTAGGTACTATTTAGCGCTGTAATGGGGTCTGACGTGGGGTTGGGTACACTGGAACACCGGAGGCTTGAGGGCTTCCCATGGTTTCATCATCCATGGAAGCTGAATGCTCACTCCCTACCAGTACATATAATGAATAATGGTCTGCCGTCGAGCGTAGATAAGAAGTCGGCTTGGCTGTGAGCTTCCATTTCATCTTGATCCTTCACTTATTTCTAACTTTTACCCTCTTTTTATGTCATCGCCTATTGTCTTCGTCTGCTATTTGTTATCAATGATACCTTGCACCGCTCAAGCTGTACGATTCAATTTGTCCAAGAATAAAATAGTTGATGAGTCTGTACTCTATTAATGACACCCCCTGTATAAGAACGCGAGCTGCGAAGTCTCCCTGGCCATCTTCGATTGGTTTTCCTCGTCCTGGGTCGCGATAGAGATAGAGATAGAGAGAAAGAGATACTCCGTTCTCTCTTCCGGCAACTCGGCCTCTTCCCCGGCCATAGTTAACGGTCACACTTCTGATGATAGACATACGAGCAGTCGTTTTGTCTCGCCATGGCTTCTGAGAAGGGGGTTAGACCAGGCGCGGGAGAACGCTTCCGACGCTCCTACGATGCGCGTTATTCCTCAGACCTCGATTCCGACCTGGACGCAACCGAGTATCTCCAGACCGCTCCTCTGACCGGCTCCAAATCCGCCACTGCCTTCGAAACACGTCCACAAAGTCGTCTACTACGAAGGCCGTGCGGCTCGTGCTTCGCTGCTCGGTCGGCACGATGCATCATCATATTCCTCACCGTGTTTGTGCTTGTGTGGCTCGCCCTCGGCACGGGGGGGTTCTTCGCCTTTAAGAAATACACACAAGCGCCCCCAGATGGGCTGTCGCCGCCTTGGTATCCGACGCCCAAGGGCGGAACCACGAAGAGCTGGGCCGAGAGCTATCGAAAGGCGAGCGTCATGGTGGCGAAGATGACGTTGCCCGAAAAGGTGAACATCACGACGGGGACCGGCTGGATGATGGGACCGACACTCGGAAACACAGGCCCTGCCGTCAACGTTGGCTTTCCCTCACTTGCTTTGCAGGATGGTCCCCTTGGCATCCGCTTCACCGATAACGCGACAGCCTTCCCTGCCGCAATCACCGTGGGTGCGACGTGGAATCGAGAGTTGATGTACCAATGGGGCAATGCCCACGCCATCGAGGCTCGAAAGAAAGGCATACACGCCATCCTCGGCCCTTGCGTCGGCCCTCTTGGCCGCATGCCCGCCGGTGGTAGGAATTGGGAAGGCTTTGGAGCGGACCCTTATCTGCAAGGCATTGCTGCTGAACAGTCTGTCAGAGGTATCCAGGATGAGGGTGTCATGGCCACAAGTATGTGATTCTCTTATAGCAATGAGGCTCCTCCTTTCGTCCTAGACATGTAGTGCCTCCCGTCACTCCCGCTAATCAATTTGGGGGCTTTCTCTCTCGACAAGCTTTGAAGCTGACACAATACTCACTACCTAGTCAAACACTTAGTCGCCAACGAACAGGAGCATTTCCGCCAATCTTTCGAATGGGGTTTGGCCAACGGGATATCCTCCAATGTTGATGACAGGACTATACATGAATTGTATCTTTGGCCCTTCGGCAACGCCGTCAAGGCCGGAGTCGCAAGCGTCATGTGCAGCTACAACATGGTCAATAATTCCTATGCGTGTGGCAACTCGAAGCTGCTGAATGGGCTATTGCGCGATGAGATGGGCTTCCAAGGCTTTGTCATGAGCGACTGGCTTGCACAGAGAGGCGGCGTCTCTTCCGCTCTGGCTGGTCTGGATGTAAGTGGAGCCGAGAATTATCTCGTCAACCCCGTTGCTATTCAAGTGCAGGAACAGCGATTTCCAAGATGTCCCGCAGTTTGCCTTTATCTATATGATCTCTTATTTACGCGTTGCACTCACTAACCTGTCATTTCTAAAGATGACTATGCCCGGCGATGGGTTATCCTGGGCGAACGGGAAGTCGCTTTGGGGCCCAGAGCTGACGAGGGCAGTTCTGAACGGCTCTGTCCCTCTTGACAGAATTAATGACATGGCAACTCGCATCGTGGCCGCCTGGTATCAAATGGGCCAAGATGACAAGACTAAATTCGACCCCAAAGGTCCCAACTTCTCTTCCTGGACTGATGCGGAAAAGGGCGTCTCGGCTCCGGGCAGCCCAACTGAGCAAGAGGAACGCAAAGTGAACGAGTTCGTGAATGTGATGGGAAACCATTCTACGATAGCGCGAAGAATTGCTGCAGAAGGCACTGTCCTCCTCAAGAACGAGGGGCTGTTACCTATAGCCCGTGATGGAAGTACGCCGAGTAAGAAAAAGTCCGAAAAGCAGGACAAGCCATTGCGGATAGCTCTCTTCGGCGAAGACGCAGGTCCTGGGAAGGGCCGTAACTTTTGTAAAGATCGCGCCTGTAATCAAGGCACCTTGGCCTCGGGCTGGGGATCCGGCGCCGTGGAATTCCCCTATCTCGTTACGCCTGATGAAGCTCTCAGCAAGGCATGGGATAGCAAACGAGTCAAGGTGACGACACATTTGACGAACGATGCGATCTCTAAGAAACAGCCTGGCATACTCGAAGAGCCGGAGATTTGTATCGTGTTCGCCAACGCTGATTCTGGAGAAGGTTTTGCCGGATGGGACAACGTCAAGGGTGATCGGCCGGACCTCTATCTCCAAAAAGGTGGTGATGACTTGATTGTCAAGGTTGCGGAAGGCTGTCATGGCGGTGATGGCCAAGTGCTCGTTGTCATTCACACTGTTGGTCCCGTTGTCATGGAGCGATGGATTGATCTGCCCAACGTGAAGGCCGTATTATTAGCCAACTTGCCCGGGCAAGAGAGCGGCAATGCCCTGGCCGACGTCATACTGGGCGATTTGAACCCCAGCGGCAAACTACCCTGGACCATTGGCAGAGCACTCGATGATTACGGCGAGGGCGCTCAGGTCATGTACAAACCGAATGCCCTCCTCCCCCAACAAGACTTCAAAGAAGGCCTCCATGTAGATTACCGGTACTTTGACAAGTACGATGTCGAGCCGCGCTTCGAATTTGGATTTGGCCTGAGCTACACTACCTTCGCGTTCGGGAATTGCGTCGTCAAGACGGTGAAGCCGAAGAGCGCCTTGCCCGCGCCTCGGCCTCAGGATTTCGCCGCGCCGCCGGAGTACGATACTAGTATTCCGGATGCCAAAGAGGCGCTCTTCCCACCGGAAATCCGCAGGCTGGAAAAATACGTCTATCCGTATCTAGACAGTGTCGACGACATCGTGTCGGACCCGTACCCCTATCCCGACGGGTATGACGTCCGGCAACCACCTTCCGGCGCCGGCGGAGACGAAGGAGGCAATCCAGACCTCTGGGAGACGTACGTCAAGGTCTCGGTAGACGTCACGAATTCGGGTCCGAAAAAGGGCCAGGCTGTGCCCCAACTTTATCTCAGCTATCCGGAGACGTCCACCGTCGACCACCCCGTCAAAGTCCTCCGCGGATTTGACAAACTAATGCTTGAGAAGGGGGAGACCCGCACCGTGACGTTTAACCTGACGAGGAGGGATCTGAGTTATTGGGACGTCTATGCGCAAAATTGGGTCATGGCCGTCGAGGGCGAGTACAAGTTTTCGGTGGGGAGGAGTTCGAGAGATTTGGTGGTTTATGGTACTTGGTAGATATTGGCAAACTGGGAAATAACGCCCTCGCTAATCATCTCTCTCACCGGGTCTGATGTGAATATGACTATGGGGACAGGTGATGGGTGATGATGAGGGGCGGTTACGTTAGTGTTGGCACATTATTTGCTTATAGTTGCTGTATGACCTCCATCCTAATCTAATTTTTACGCAATTTCTCTTTCCCTAGCCATAGATTTCACCTCTTGGGCTTTTCCCGGAAGGAAATGCCTGGTTTTCGATGCTGGACTATATGACAAGGCTTGTGACACGCCTCGCTTACCCCTTCCAATCACTCTGTCCAGAACCGCCTAGACTTTGTCTCTATTCCGAGGTAAGGGGACACTAGGTACGGGGTATTTTTACCCCTAGTTGATCTACAGGTCACCTGCTTTGGTCACGCAGGAGCCTTTGCGCGCTCCGGACAGTATCGGAGTTTTGGGGAGTGATGTGAGTGGTTTTCATTCATGTTGGATGGGCCATCGTCGACGGGCAGCACAGCGCCAATTGTAGTAGCGCCGAAGGATGGGTAGCGATGGAATGAAATAGTTTGAATGCCAACACTTTTATCGAGGCCTCTAGTGATAGCGATAGCATCCGTACCTGTGCCGTACTCTCCGTAAGTGTGACTAGGAGCTACCTTTTGTAACCCAATCTATAGGTAATCTGTGGTGTGTTCAAAATAGCGTACAAACATGGGAGGGGGAGGGAAGTACTACTCCGTGAAGATTTGAGCCCCTGTGGACTGACTGACTGACTGACTCGGTAGAAAGAACCCTTACGAGAATGACGAGATAAGGATGATGCACAACATTGATTGGCCTGGGCGTACAATTATTTCCGTCGTGTTTGTCATTGGCTGCGGGCTTGTTGGACGAGGACAATTCATCATTTGACCGTTACCTCTCAGAATACGAGACGGGATATAGCATAGGGAAGACGACCCGAGGGCTGGATCTAACGATATAGTAAGTACATGGCCAACGGATGGATGGGCGAGGTACGCAGGTTAGAGAAAGTACCTTACTTAGGTAGATGCGGCTCAAGACCTTGTTTTGGCGGGATACTCGATCCTTGACACCCGTGGACGAGACACATGCCCCTTGCCGCATGCATGAGCAGCGGATGATTGGCAAAGAGAGAGCCCGGAGGACGGCTAGGCAGCTGTGTAGTATACGGTATACCTAGGCCGGGGAGATCCGACTGCTGGGGTGCCCAGTTACTACCCTCCATTACATAACGAATGGCGTAGTATCCGGAGGCGCGGGGTCGCTAAAGATGCACAGTTTCGAGCCAGGCACAGCATGAGGTCCGCACAATGTCGTACTAAGGTAGCTAAGCTCGCCTGTTTGACCGATTTCCCATCCCATCCCATGGACCCCCATTGACATCGTCGGCCATGGGGGGAAAAGGGGGGGGGGAGAGGGGGGAGAGAGGGACTGGACTGGTATTGTGCCGAGAGGGAATCAATGCAAGCGGCATGTGTGTCCAACGTCGACCGTGTCCCCAGCCAGCGCCCGACTTCCGGTAAGCGGACGTACTTGGGCAGCCAAGACTTTGCAAAACCCGGATCTAGTGGCCAACGCCCGCCGCGATTCGCAACCAGGCTCGCGAGGACTTGCCCGATGCGGGAAGGATCTGGCGCCGGCCTCTGCGACCAGAGACAGCGCTGCAGCAGACCCGATGCAGGTAGACTACCACAGAGTACCTACCTTAACACGTCGACTGGGGCTCCCCAGTAGCCCTCTCGACTAGTTGCTATGTAGTAGTCAAGTTTCATGCCGTACATTCGCCCCCACATTGTCCTTGTGATCGAGCCTTAAGACGACGAGTAGAATACTTTTCCGACGGGTGCCGGGCATCGATCTGCGCCCTATCAAAGGAGCCATCTGACGAACCTAGTCTATTATCTCTTTGTTGTTAAGGACCAAGGACCAAGTAGGGAGGTAGCTCGACAGGTACTGCTGCTTATCGGAAACCCTCCGGGGGGCGCCTCACACGTCAGGTCTGGCGGTGGTTGAGTCGGGACGCGATAAGCAAGCTTGCCGCGCGAGAGATATAAGAGTAAGAGGGAGGCCTCCGTGATATAGGAGAGGCAATTGAAGGAACGGACAGACAGCATATGTATCATACCATCTCTCACTAATTCCCTCACAATTCATTCATTCATTCATTTACTCGCACTCCTTCCAGCAGGCTCAGAAAGCAGGAACAAGAACAAAGACCAAAAAGATCCTCGGAATTCTACACAGAAGCTGTCGTTCGGTCGGTCTTTTGTTGGATGCCTAACATGCCATCACCGCCGCCTCACCCGCTACGGCCTCTCTCGGACGAGGAGCTCGTGCGCGCGCGGGAGCTCGTCGTCGAGAAGCACGGCGGCGAGGGCGCCGTCCTCTTCTTCCGATCTATCTACGCGGCCGAGCCCAAGAGGGAAGAACTCGTCCCGTTCCTGATTGCGGAACATGCCGGAGAGGCGCCCACGACCACGCCCCCTAGGAAAGTAAAGGTGCTGTTCGACCGAGTCAAGGATGGCGCACCCCAGCTCTCCGAGGCCGTCGTGGATGTCGAGGCGGGCGAGGTCTGCAGCAGCAAGACGTTCCCCGCGTACTGCCAGACCAGTTACACAGCCGCCGAGTTCGGCATGTTCTACGACATCTGCGTGGCGTCCGATCTGTTCAAGAAGGCCCTGGAGGAGTTCGCCCTGCCCGAAGGCTTCGCCATCACGATAGATCCCTGGCCGTACGGGGGGCTCGACCCGGACGAAGACGTCCCCCGGTACATGCAGGGCCTCGTGTACGCCCGCAACACGGCGAGCGACAACCCTGATTCCAACCACTACGGGTACCCGTTGCCCATCATCCCGGTCATGGACGTGGCCACGAAGACCATGATCCGCGTGGACCGCCTGGCGACGGGCGGGACCGGCGACAGCCTGTACCCCACGGTGCCGGCGGGCAAGCCCAAGAAGCTTTTCGAGCACGGGCAGTCGGCCGAGTATGCGCCGGAGCTGCTCGACCGGCCGCTGCGCGCGGACCTGAAGCCCATCAACATCACGCAGCCCGAGGGCGCCTCGTTCAAGGTGCACTCGGACAACCTCGTCGAGTGGCAGAAGTGGCGGTTCCGGCTCGGGTTCACGCCGCGGGAGGGTGCCGTCCTCCACGACGTGTGCTACGACGGCAGGCCGGTGCTATACCGCCTCTCGTTCTCGGAGATGACGGTGCCGTACGGCGACGCGCGGCCGCCGTTCCACCGCAAGCAGGCCTTCGACTTCGGAGACGGCGGCATCGGCCGGGCGGCCAACAACCTGAAGCTGGGATGCGACTGTCTGGGCGCCATCCACTACGTGAGCGCCGTCGTCACCGACTCGCAAGGGAAGCCCGACGTGGCGGAGAACGTGGTGTGCTTGCACGAACAGGACAATGGTAGGCACCACTATTATGCGTGACATCTATGCTTATACACATATATATGTAGGCGTGAGAAATGGGGATATGAGGGTTAACATGACATGACCGCGCAGGTATCGGATGGAAGCACACCAACTTCCGGACCGGCCGCGCCGTGGTGACGCGGCTCCGAGAATTCGTGGTCCAGTTCATCGCCACGCTGGCCAACTACGAGTACGTGTTCGCCTACAAGCTCGACACGGCCGGCGGCATCTCGGTCGAGACGCGGGCCACGGGGATCGTGAGCGTCGTGCCCATAGACGACGGCAAGACGTCGGGCTACGGCAACGTGGTGTTCCCGGGCGTCCTGGCGCAGAACCACCAGCACATCTTCGCCGTGCGCATCGACCCCAGCATCGACTCGTACGGCAGCAGCGACACGGCCGTCGTGGTGGAGGAGTCGCACCCGATCCCCATGAACCCGGAGACCAACCCGTTCGGCAACGGGTACGAGGTCCGGCAGCAGCGGATCGAGAGCGCCATGTACACGGACGCCGAGCCCCGGCTCAATCGCGTGGTGAAGATGGAGAACGTGCACAAGAAGAACCCCATCAGCGGGAAGAGGGTCGGGTACAAGTTCATGCCGGCGGCCACGCAGCTCCTGCTCGCCGACGAGAGGAGCACGCAGGCGGCGAGGGCGCCGTACGCGAAACACCACGTCTGGGTGACGGGGTACCGCGACGAGGAGCTCTGGGCGGCGGGCGAGTTCACGAACCAGAGCAAGAGGGAGGAGGGCGGCGTCAAGGCCATGGTGGAGAGGGGCGACTGGTTCGTCGACGACGAGCCCGGCAAGAACGGTAGCAGCGGCGAGACGGGACGGGGACGGCGGAGCAGCCCCGTCGTCTGGAACGTGTTCGGACTCACGCATAACCCGCGCGTCGAGGACTGGCCTGTGATGTGAGTGGCCAACCTAGCCCAATGACGATATTCCCCTGCCCTTCCCCCCCTTTCCCCCCCTCCCCCCCTTTCCCCTTTCTCCCTCTCACCCTCTCATTACCCAACCACCAGGCCAGGTAAATAAAGTAGGTAGCCTACACTAACGTGACGACAGGCCGGTGCAGATCCACCAGTTCCACATCCGCCCGGCGGACTTCTTCACGAGCAACCCGGCGCTCGACATGCCCGGGCGCAAGGACGAGGCGAGCGTCCTCGTGTCATGCTGCGGGAAGCAGGCGAACACGAACGGGACCGCGTCCGCGTCGCAGGCCAGCCTCCGGACGGACAGCGACGACGCTTCCACCTCGGTGCAGGCGAACCCCGTCGCGCACCTGCAGGGCTCGGGCGCCGACGTGTATCCCGACGAGCTACCTAAGGGCGAGGATAAACGCCACTCGGCCACGCTGTCGAGGCTGTTTGGCTGGAAGAGGGAGGCGAAGTGAGCGAGAGGCTTACGAGACGAGCTGTCTGTTTGTCTTTTGTATGGGCACTGCACATTATTGCTATTTACCTGCAAGGTACCAACCTACCCAGAAGATGGTATGCAAGAAAGATCCAACCATCTGGAGGATGTGAGCAAGTAAGTACCAGGATAAGGTGGGAGTAAGGAAGTAAGTGGTACTTACCTACTTAGTATGTAGGTGGTCAGTTGTTAGACTGTGAAGGCAACCTCTCTCTGTATTAAGTAAGGTACTTCCTATAAGTTATGAGGTTAGTGGGCGGAGGTGTTACTGGTTAAGGTACGACTTGGCTTAAGGTACTATGATGTGAGGAGACGGACAAGAATACAAATTTCTATACAGATTTACAAAGTCAGTCTAAAACAACGCCATACGATTTTATATGTAGAAATCGGCTACTGTCACTCTTCTGATACTACTGGACGTGGTGAGGCGTGATGATGAACGAGAGATGCTGACTTATTTACTTTGAGATGTCACGGTGGTTGATTGCGCCGTACGCTAGGTACCTATGTAAAGTACCTTCCTTAGTACGGTAGGGATAAATATAGGCCATCTAAGCATTGATCAATGATAGCCTATAGGTGTCAGTGCCACGTGGGATCGCACGATAGTGTGTTTAAATTGTAGGTAGAATATCTCTTACCTAAAGCGACCTAGCTGTACAGAAAAGAGAAGCAACAATGGAGTAAAGTACCTGTACCTGATGGACTCGGGTGTCGTCATAGGTACCTACAATCTCTCACCAATTTGATCACTGAAAAAACCCTGCCGACTGCAAGCTTCCAGCTTCTGTTGTTTAAATATCACCATCACCCCATCTTCATGCAACGGGCCGCTATCCTCCTTGGTCGAGGACCATTGCCGTTACCGTTACCGTTTCCGCTGCCATTGCCATTGCCATTGCCATTGTACTTGCATTGTACTGATATTGGAAGTTATAGTAGCTGAGGTAGTTGGCCGTTGCCAACGACCTTCTCGTTTAACCCAGCAATTCCACTCAGCTGCCAAGTCATCATGGATCTGTGACACGACCTGAAAAGGAAAAAAAAAACATTCAACACCGCCTGAGCGTTTAGACGAGAACCGCCCTTCCCCGCCTCTGCCTGCTCACGAACCGCACTTCTCGACCGGATCACGCCGGATCACGCGCTCGCTGCTCCCCATCTTCTCCGACCTCTCCCTCACTCAGCACATCCTAGAGACAAGCTATGGTTCATGTGACCAACACTGCGGCCGCGGCGGCGACGACAATGACGTCGACAGCAACAACAACACCGGCCGACTCTTTCCCTGCGCGCTCGCGGCCGCCGATCGGAACCACTAAGCCTGGCTCTTTTCGCGCCGGATCGCCTCTCCCCGTCCTCAGTTCTAATCGATCGAGACTACCCTCTTCCTTGCGCCGCCTCTCCAGCCACCACGATCACTACCAGACCTTTCCCACGCCTGCTCCGAGGTCCGCCGGTCGCCGGCCCAGCGCCGAGTCTGACAATGACGAGAATGGCTCCCCCGACTCGCATGACGCATCCACGCCTCTCCCCATCAGGCAGCTGGCCTTGCTAGCCGTGCTCTCTCTCGCCGAGCAGTCCGCCCTGAATTCGATATCGCCATACCTGCCGGAGATGGTCGGGTCCTTCCCCGGCATGAATCGTGATCAGGTGGGCTTGTATGTTGGCCTTCTCGCTTCCGCCTTCGCCTTCGCCCAGCTGGCTACCAACCTGTTCTGGGGCTATCTCTCCGACATCGTCGGGAGAAAGCCCGTCATGCTGGCTGGTACCTCGCTGCTCTGTGTCTGCTTTATTCTCTTCGGCTTCTGCACACGCTACTACCAGATCATCCTTGTGCACGTGGCCATGGGGTTGCTCAATGGCAATGCTGCCGTGGTCCCCTCCTGTCTTGGCGAGTTGACGGACAGGAGCAACCAGAGCAAGGCTTTCACCTGGTTGCCCGTCGTGTATAGTATCGGCAGCATCACAGGTCCGGCTCTGGGCGGGCTCTTGGTCGCCAAGTTGGCCAGGGACCAGTATCCTTTCCTTGCCCCCAACTTGGTGGCCGCTGCACTTCTGGCATTGAGCGTCGCGGTGCTCGCCATCTGGTTTGAGGAGACTCTAGAGGATCGAGAAGAGTATCCCGACTGGGCTGAGAAGTTCCCCTGGCTGCACCGTTTGTTGAAGAAGAATGACAAGGTTTCGGAGAACTCTTGGACCTGGCCTGGCGGAAGAGACACGGACGGTGCCGATGACGAACGGAGCGAGCAGGATGAGTCCGAGGCAGGAGAGAATACAGAGCTCCTACGGCCTCCTTTGGATGAATCCGATGACGAAGACACCGAGCCATCATCTGACGCTGTGGCCTGGCGCCAACTCATCAACCGAACAACCGTGGTTCTTCTCGCTACGAGCCTCATATTTCAGCTGACGAACAGTTCGTTCAATAGCTTATATCCCGTCTTTGCTTCTGGCAAGGAGCCAACTGGCCGGAATCTGCACGCCGATGTTATTGGCGTCGCGTTATCCGTGGCCGGCATCTTCACTATATTTTTCCAATTATTCTTGTTCAGGTCGCTGAAGGGCCGGCTGGGTAACGTGGGTACCTACCGGGGCGCCCTGCTCGGGTTTGCCGTCACCATGGCCTTGATGCCGTTTGTGGGATATGTGGATTCCCAACCGCCTTTCGGACTCGGTAATAGCAGGATTTGGCTCTACGTAGAGCTTGGCATCGTATTGGTCATCAAGAATATTTGTGCCGTAGGAGGTTTGTCCTGCGTCATGCTGCTGGTAAGTCGTAGCTCTCATGCCCTATAGCGCCAGTGCCACTAATTCTCGAGGAATAGATAACGAATTCGGCACCTTCACATGCAAGCCTCGGCACCCTTAATGGTGTCGCGCAAACGTTGTCTGCCGCAGGCCGCAGCGTAGGCCCTTTCCTTTCAGGGGCAATGTTTACAGCCTCCACACATGTCCACCCTAAGGGAGAGGGCCTGGCCTGGGGACTATTTGCAGGAATTGCTCTCATTGGCTGGCTTGCGACCTACGCCATTCATGGCCATGGTCTCGAAAGCACCGATGACGGGTTTGAGGACGAAGAGGGCGAAGAACACGATCACGCGGATATGAGAAGCCCATGAGAGGCCATCCCAATAATCAACAGGATTCCCCAGCGTATATCACTCTCCCAACGTATATATTAGGTGATGCCTAGAAACTTACTTGCCAGCCGTTCCTTCATGATATGGACTCCTCCTGGTGCGTGTGAATAGCCATGCCTTGATCGGCCATGAGCGATCCTATTTTCCATCAACCCTCTACGGGAGCCATATGAGCTGCGTCACTAGAAACAAGACTGCTCACGTACAACGGGCATGTCGTGTTAGGAGGCGTAGATGCCGACATGCGCTCGAAATACCGAACTGGGTACTGTGCCGGTGCCTGACCATGGACGAAAGTTTCTCGCTAACTCTTGGGAGTAGTGTCCAACAAGTGATACAGCCGTACATATAGTTTGATGCTATTAGCTTGCCTCTGAGAGCACACATATTGAATACGGAGCATTCTCCCATGTCGGTTGGGCGGCGTCTACCTCTTTCGGACAGACTTGCATCAGCTATACGAAATCGTTCGCTTTTACACAACACGGAGAGTTGAGACAGAAAATAAGTGCGATCGTGAAGTTCCTGATGCGCTTGCTGTTGGAAGCATCTAACACCAAATGCCTTCTGCTTAGTGTGTGTTTAAAGTTTCTCTTCACTGCCGTATATTAGATCTGATGCTTGCTTGTTTCTAGAGTATCCTAATCCCCCCTACATGATGAAATTAATCCAAGTCCTCTCTATGTCTACAATCCGGCCTTCACTTCTAGCCCAGCTTCGAATTACAGCAAATGCGCGAGATCGATGTGCCCATTCCCATCCAGTAGCGGGAACATGTTGATTGCGCCGAATACCTGGTCCGCGCCATCGTGGTGGACATGCATATCACCGTGCTGAGGAGGGCGGAAAGCCGACTGCAGTGGGCTATGCATGTCACTGAACGAAAATATCGCCGGGTCGAAGTTACCGAAGGGCCCCATCTCCCAAGGTGGCGGGGGGTCTTCCGGGTTCGGGGCGCCGCCTGTTTGTACCCTGTTATGTTGATTTACGTTTTGATGCCCGCTCCCGCTCCCGCTCCCGCTCCCGCTCCCGCTCCCGCTCCCGCTCCCGCTCCCGCTCTCTGCGTCCGTGTGTCTCCGAGCATGGGCAGTCGGATGCGATTCGGACTGGGCACCGGAGTGAGGCAGCAGACCGAACAGCTGCGTCGAGTCCTCGGCTACCCGTCGCCTATCCTCGGTGTCTCGCCTCTCGAGATGAGACACAGCGCAGACACGCAGGGACTCGGCTATGCGCGCGTACTGCGCCGCGTGCGCGTCATGGCGACCGAAGAACTCGAGCGCCCGGATCGAGGCGCTCAGGACCTTCTCGAGCGATCGACTAAAGTCACCTAGAAGGCCGACGCCCACTACCAGCGAGGAGGCGAAGAGCCAGGACCTGAAGGGTGGGAATGGAACGTGGTTAGACTTCAAGATCTGGAGGGCATGGTGGACCAGTTCACGTACACGAGTAGCGGCATCCGTCCATCGGCTGGTCCTCGCTCTACAAAGTCGGATATCAGGCCAATCATCAGCGTCGCGGCGTCGATGCAAGCATTCGCGAGCTTCGCGCGCCCAGATGCGCTTGTCTCGGGCGCGGGCTCAGAGGATGGTTTCGAGAGCCGCCTGCAGAGCTCGTACATGAGGAACGGGCGCGAGACGATCATGACACCGTAGTAGTACGACGATAACACCTGGCAGGCGCCTGTGCTCTCGCGAATGTTGCAGTCTTGGTCTTGCTCGTGGTCTTTCCTCCCATTAACATCGTTGACCCTATTACCGTCGCTGTGGTCATCGTTATCGCTGTGACCGTAGCGATCACGGCCATGTTCGTCAGCGGCTTCCACGGCGCGCAAGAGCGCAGCCAGCCATTTTTGTGACCAGCAGCGGAGCTCCCGCGCTATCCCCTCGGTCAGCTGCAGCGAGATCTTCCGCCGCGAATACACCTTCCAGATGATGTGCTCCACGAGCGTGAGGATCTGCACGGACGCGTTCAGGAGGTCGTACTGCTCGCTCCCGTCCGCGCGCACGCAGTGGTAGGGCACGGTGCAGTCCGCGTCCGCGGCCGCCGGTGGACGCCCCATCGACTGGCTTAGATATAAGTCGATGACGCGCAGGCTCTTCCAGAGACGGTCTCTGCGACGATTTAGTTTTCCTCGCGAGGTGCGGATGGGTATGATGAGATGAGGAGGGCAGCGGGTTAATGGGATTTCCAACCAAGGTAGGTATCTTACCTTCGGTTATGGATCTCGGGCCCGAAGCGCGAGTTCACTTCTGTCCTGTGCAGGCCGATTGCGTAGGCTGCTCTTGCTGCGATGCCTGTGTAGGATGGGTATTGTGAGCGACTGTGATTGCGATGCGGTGTTTTTTTGCCCGCCTGGGACTTGTTTCTTTCTCGGACGGAAGAGATGAATGGAGAGAGAGATAGTCCGTACCGAAGAACAAGAAGGCATTGTTGATCTGGCATGATCGGAGCATGTAGAGCGTCGTCAGGATGAAGGACTGGACAGTCCCGAGGCTGAGATTGCCCGTCAGCGCGGAGAGGGCCAGATGTTTGCCACGAAGGAAATACGTCGTCGCCGTCTGCTCGTCTTCGCATTGGCTCCCGATGGCGAGGACCAGGTAGTGCACGGCCGATGTTACGTCCGCAGGGCGCGGGGACTCAGAGACCCAGGACTGGATCTCCGTCATCAGTGTTGTAGCATCGAATAAGTCGACCAGCCCGCTTGTCTATTGGTTATTAGCAAGGCGCGGTTGGTCGGATGGTAGGGTTGGAGGCGGGCCTACCACGGTGAGGAAGGTGAGCACTAGCCGACGCACGGCAGAGTGGTCGATTTCCGGCTCTTCAGCTGAGCCAAGAGGAACGAGGCCCTCGGAGCTGACATTCTCGAGCATCGAGACTCGACTCGTCTCCGGCGCGAAGGCGTGCGGGTCGACCATGGACGTCACGATCTGGCGGACGGTTTGAAATAGCGAAAGGGGCGCGCAGTCGCCTATGAAAGCTTCACGGGGGAGAGCATGATTAGTTCCTATTCGATCCCTCTCCTCTCTTATCGAGATGAGATGTGGAATCACCGTTCAATCTTCATCTTGTTGGTATCCAATTTCTTACCTAGTCTGCCCTGCGCGTCGCAAATCAGACGCGCATCAAGAGGGACTTCGGCCTCTTCGTCTGCCGCTAGGGTGGGCGAGGCATGTTGGGCTGCCGGTGTCGAGGCCGCTAGGATCGGAGCTGCAGGTGCAGGTGTAGGCGTGACGGTTGGGGTAGCGGGCCGGATGTGAACGGGCGGGGGGCCAGGGACGGACGGAGACGGAGGGGCTCTTGTCGGCTGTTCGGAATCATGGCGACGGCGACGGATGGCGGGAGAGAAATGGCATGCATGCGCGCGGCGGTGTCTCCTACAATAGGCGCAGGGTACTTTTCCGTCACATTTTACTAGTAGTATGCCAAGTTAATATGTGAATCACTTCTTCACGCCCCGTGGTATTTTTAGGGGTAGGTATTTAGATGTAGGCGGCAGAGAACTAAACAGATAGGACGAGTCGGAACAATGCACCCGGTTTTTATTTACCCTTTCTGTGTTTACACGTATCGCACGCCTGAGCCACTCTCTTGCGGAGGGGAGGCAAGCTGTCCGAGTCTGATTGCATTGTCCTTTTTTTCTCCCCCTTCCTGCGTGCAGATGTGAACTCAGTCTAGCCAAATCTTCGGTTTTAAAAGTCATAGGAGCGACGGAAGCGGAATATCGGAACCTCGGATCTTATTCTTACTGACATGACCCCCTTCCGTCCCGGCGGGCGACGCCACCTATGCTTGATTGACTGACGGTGAGACTGGACACCTACGTCTCCGCCGCATACTCTCACCCCAAAATACGGGTAGGTTACACTACTTAGGTAAATATTTCCCGGTAATTACCTTTCAGAAAGCTGGAAGTCAGCGGCGCTCAGTGTGATGGTACATAATTACACTACGATGACTAGTATCATCATTTTGGTATGGTACAGCGGGACAACGGGTCTGATAGGGGAGACTAGATATTATTACGTTTCTCATCCCGTCTCTAGCCGGCCACGGCTAAGTCGAGTCACTACTAGACTAAGGTAGTCAGTCAGTCCTACGTAAGAAATGCGCCCTTTGCTCTTCTGCACTCTCAGGACGAACGTCTCTTTGCGGGCAGTTTTTCGCCGTATATAACCTCGTGATCGAGATATCACGGGACGCCACTGCCAGCCCTGCCCGGTACGTGTCGTCGCGAGCAGTCTTCAGAAACGGGATCAGGTCCGTACCCCCTGTCCCGGTGAGGTCCTTCGCGGGTCCCTTGCTCGAGCGCATCGAGGTCGTGGCTAGGTTGACACCAGCAGACGAAGGAGGAGCCGGCCTCCTGGACGGTACGATGATATACCGGGTTACCATTTGTATGTGGGCTTGCCGCATATCGCCGAGCGCCGCCGTCGCGTTCTGGTACGCCTGAGAGAGCCGTTTCTGGGCTGGCGATGGGAACGCCGGTGCCGGTGCCGGATGCACGAAGTCTTTGATCTTGTCCATCCTCGACACTCTCGCGAGAAACTCGCGGTGAGGCTTCGGCATGTATAGACGGACCTGGACAGGCGGCTTTCGTTAGCGGAATTAATACCCTATGAACGTCTGGCGACATCGCAGACCGACCTCTTCGTAGAAACTCAAATCGCCAGCAGCCGCCTTCTCAGGCGCGCCGCTGTTTCCCTTCGGCGTCTTATGATGGCTGGTGAGGGCGTGGTCGACGCCGAGAACGAGGTCGAAGAACTGCAGCAGCGAGCTCTGTCCGTTGCTGCCGCCTCTGAACCGTTGCCATTTGCCTATCCCGTCTCCCTCGTCGTAGAATACCCCGTTGGGAAGGCCGGCGGCTGCCATGTTCTTCGATCCGGCTAGGAAAGGCCGGATATGGTGATAGAATAGCATCGGGTCGCATCTTTCGATCATCCGATCCAGCAACGGCGTCACTTGCATGATGCAGGCCGCCATGTCGTCCAAGGCGCGGGTGACCGTTTCGTAATCCTCGTGCTTGACGGCGTCGATTGCCCGGAGCATGGTGGGGATGATGCGCGCTCCACGCGCCTCTATGGCCACGGAGAGGACGAAGAACCAGGATTCATCCTCGGTGCCGGTGAAGGTGTGCAGAGCCTCCAGCTTGTCTACATCTGTGAAGTCTCTTCCTGCGCTGCTGCTGAAGTTCCAGAGGTTAAAAGCCGCGTAGGTTGCTACCGGTGGGAGGTCTAGATGGTTTGAGACTTGGAGGAGGGGCACCGTGAGGCAGGGTGGTAAGACCTGAGCAAATGTCAGACTCTGCTCGATTTTTCATCACCGGTGAGAATACCCACTTCGGAAGGGGTGTCACTGCCCCATATGTAGCCGTGAGTTAGGAAACACAGTATCAAATATGCTCGCTGCCATTCGGGCTCCGTATCTAGCCTAGAGGTGGCGAGGATGTTTAAAGTGTCTATTTCCCCCCGGAGGGTCTTCTGTTTTAACAATGTCGGGAGATTGTCTAATATGCGCTCCCACGGCTGGTAGTAGGCGCGTGGTAAGCGCTTGAGGGGCTCTCCGGGTGGGAGGAAACCATTGATAGATACTAGGGAATAAAGATCGATGAGATCTTCGCTGTCAGGCGGTTGAAACTCGTTTACGAGAGAGGGCATTTTGAAAAAAGACTGGAGCTTCTAATATTAAAGTGTATAATTAGATATAACTAGACGCAACGGAGGTATATTGCGGCGATACGTTAGGTTCGGGAGGATAAGGTTAACTCGAACCTAAGAAAACCAGTGAACTGGCAGCGAGGAATGCGGCGCTGGTAAGTACTAATAGCTTGGAATCATGCCCCGTTGCTCGGAATTGAGAATTACTTATTTATATTGGTACCGGATACAAGATGGAACTTACGGAAGGCGGAAGGCGGATGACGGATAATCGCGGAACAGTCGTGATGATTTTCTCACCTATGCATTACAAATAACTTTCTCGACATTCAGCCTCTCGGATACCTACGACTTAGAGCACCATGTCTTAGCCGGACGCATTAATATTGGGCGCCGCATCAGCGTTATTTTATGAGATAAACATGCCGCTTCAGCCCTAAGCCATGAGGTAGACTAGATATGCATTAAGTTACCGAGGGCGTATTTAAACTCGTCTTTAAAACTCCTAGCGTGTCATTAGCATAACGAAGTTGATAGCTACTACAGAAATTAGAAGCTGGCGGGTAGTACTCATCGAGCTCTTGAAGCGTAAGAGCTTATGGAACCGCGAACTCCCGAGTTCCACGGAGGAGCCGCCATGTCCGTTGAATCCACGCCGCTCTTCACGAACACAGATCAAGCCGGCGAAGTACGGCCGGCGAGTGCCTCGTCGTCGCTGTTGAAATCAGAAACTCAAGCATTCCTGACAATGAGTCAGTATCGTAGACAAGGGGCAAATCTGCGCTGGATCCAGCCGAGCACTGCAGATGCTAGGGACGAGGCACTACTTACCACGTATTCCTATACTTCGATTAACATGAGCGTATTTAGCTCGGTATAGAAGGCTAAATCGCTTGTGCATTTTATGGAATGATGAAGAAGAATCCCACTTCACTGCCTTTGTGGCCAACTAAACACGGCAGGTATTTGAACTGGCAGAGACGAGATAATCTCAAACTGGTCTTAGGTTATATATTATTAATATGACTCCTGTGCTAGTATTACTAAGTCGTGTAAACCTAACTTCCGCGGTCTTTTTCAGAAGCCAGCTGTTTGAGACTGTACTATATAAGCCTTGCGATTTCCACTGTCCTCTGTAAGGACGACTTTCAGATGCTCAGTCTGGCGACCATTTAGATCGTCCCTCCGTTCCAACTTAGAGAAC
The DNA here is from genome assembly GCA_022578495.1 of Nemania sp. NC0429. Lineage (NCBI taxonomy): Eukaryota > Fungi > Ascomycota > Sordariomycetes > Xylariales > Xylariaceae > Nemania > Nemania sp. NC0429. Next base: position 95,394 of record MU392256.1, read on the forward strand.
CTCTTACTTTAACTGCGGAGGTATTCGGAGTTTGATAAGCTTAATCAATCGAGTAATTATAAAGCACTGCGAGTAGACGAACAACTCCTTCCTATTGACGACAATTAAAATCATATATAATTTGTTAGCACGATAGTACGGGTTTCTGTCAAACCTCTCTCTAGAGGACAGCTCTATTAGTGTAGACGGATAGGCGTATACGACCCCCTGCACCGTAGGCGACAGCTGACTGCGTCATGAATGCGCGAAACATGCAATACAACGCACGATGAAGTTCAGTTATTACCAGAGGAATAAGAACCCAAGAATGATGCGCCGATGGCGTGGCGGTTAGATAGCGGCGAGCCCCTTTACATCGAGACTCGCGGTCAGGCGGTGCCCAGTATGACGTTTCGAGATAAGAGTAGGTACTGTAGTGTAAGGTAAGAAGTAGATGCTGAAATGGTGGTGGCAATATACCTACTAAATAAGGTACTCAAGGTAGACAGGACAGCGGTTAGGTGGTGTCCAGAGTCGGATATTTCCCTTTTCGAGACTACTTGCATCGACAGATGATTTTCATTGGCCGCCAAAACATTGATGTACCGAACTTGCATTGATCTCGCTCCTTAATACGCTGGTCACGGCTCCGACGACGCAAGAAGACCTTAGTAAACATCAACCTGCCATATGATCTGATTTTTTTATTCCTATCGCCGAAGACCCCCTTTTAATTAATTATTGCTATTATAGGCTGAAGCAACACCATGGCAACAAGACATATAAAACATGGGTACTCCTCCATATCAACTGGAGATGAAAGGAGTCGAAGCGGCCAGTTTCATTCCGCGACTGATCACATTACATGATCCGTATCGATCTATATATCATCAACTCCCCCTCTTAAAATCAGATTATTTCTTGCATCAACAATAGATACAAATTGTCATCATGTCGTCGACTTGGCAGCCTCCAGTTAACTATCGCAAACGGCCTGTCGCTCTTCTAGGTGGAGGCGTTCTCGGCAGACGGATAGGTAATAACGCTCCCCCAGCTAGGCCGCAATATTCCGACTTGGCTAATAATTCTATTAAGCTACATGCTGGGCATCCGCTGGATACAACGTCCAGCTCTGCGAGCCTAACGCCGAGACAGGCGCTCAGTGCGCAGAGTATTCCCGGGAATACATCGGGTTGTATCCATCTGCCAAGGCGAACTGGGGAAGGTTGGGTGTCGTCACAGTTCATCAAGATCTAGAGACAGCAGTGAAAGACGCCTGGCTCGTTATCGAAACCGTTCCGGAGAGATTAGAGCTCAAGATCGCCACGTTTGCCGAACTGGAGTCACTCGCCCCCGAGGACGCCATCCTAGCTTCTAACTCATCCTCATACAAATCAAGAGAGATGCTAGAACGGGTATCGGATGCCACCAAAACCCGCATACTGAATTCCCACTACTGCATGCCTCCCGTAACGATGATTGTGGAGCTCATGACGGATGGATATACCGAGCCTGCCATCCTTCCCTTTATGGCTGAACGTCAAAAGGAGGCTGGCACCTTGCCATATATATCTCGGAAAGAATCAACCGGCTTGATCTTTGGCCGTGTTTGGGCAGCGGTCAAGCGCGAGGTCCTCACTATCTTAGCTGAGGAAGTCTCCACGCCCGAAGAAATTGATGACTTGTGGAAACGGATATTTGTGACGGGAGGAATGGGGCCTTGCCAACTGATGGATCGTAAGTTGACTTGCACATTCTCCCGTGATAGCACGTGCCGCGATAAAGAGTCTCTGCTTATTTCATGTCGCCATAGAGGTCGGCCTGGACACGGTCGCCTTCATTGAGGAACACTACATTCGGGAGCGCGGCCTCTCGTCGGAGAAAACGGTGGACTTTCTCAAAAAAAACTACCTCGACCTGGGCAAACTGGGAGACAAATCGTCGAAGGGCGGCCTGCTACCCCGCACGCCTAAGCTCCTGGTCCTAGATACTGGCCTTACGGCGAAAACCGACATCCTCCATGCAGGACAAATATTGGAGATCTCAGCCGATGGCCAATCAAAGAGGGTTCTCTTGGAGGGTCTGAAGTTGCCAGATGGTATCGACTGTAATGCCGAGAGCGGGCGCATATTTTGGGCTTGCATGGGCGATCCTAGTGCCGATGACGGTGAAATATTCTCGGCCAACCTTGACGGCTCTGACGTTCGCTCGATCGTGCCCAGAGGGGTGGTGCATACGCCGAAGCAGCTCGTCGTCGAGCCCACGACGAAGAAGATCTATTTCTGCGACCGAGAAGGTATGAGAGTCGCCCGATGTAACTACGACGGCGGTAGCCTCGAGTTTCTTGTTACGATCGGAGACTGGAGAGATGAAGGAATCGGGAACAAGGACAAGTGGTGTGTGGGTATCGCAGTTTCGCCAAAGCGTGGGAAGTTCTACTGGACACAAAAAGGCCCGCCAAAGTCAGGCACCGGGCGCATCTTCTGCGCCGATATCGATGGGCCTGCGACGGTGGACAGAGCTGATGTCCGGCTGGTTCTGGACAAGCTCCCGGAGCCCGTCAATCTGGAAATGGACGATGAGACGGACACGCTCTACTGGACGGATCGCGGTGAACTGCCCTTCGGTAACACTCTCAACAAGGTTCAATTAGACGGCGCGACTGGCCTTGTGGCATCTAATGCTAGGCCTCACATTTTGCAGTCACATTTCAACGAGGCCATCGGCCTTAAGTTGGACACGGAGGCCGGCTGCGTGTACGTGACAGACCTGAGCGGGGCAGTGTACCGGTGCACGCTGGATGGCCGTGAAAAACGCATAGCGTTTTCTGACCGGGATAGGGCCTTTAGTGGGATTGCTGTTTTGTAAGGCGGCCACGAAACGCACCTTGCTCCCCGGGCACTTTGTTCCCATTGGGAAGGCAGTTGTTTCTTGCCTCGGGGAAAAGAACAGTGTCTAGATACATGGCTTGAGATCTAATACCAGAAGATTTGATCAGAACATCTGATGGTACCTAACTTTTCAGAGTCCTGGAGATAGTATCTCTGAACACAATCTGGATCATCTGCGAGCACTTTCTTCTCTAAAGCGCTTTACTTAAGTGCCCTCAGCATCTAAGAGAGCTTGTTGCTGTCTGGCTTTGGTGATCGGTATAGTTCTGCCATGAACCTCTCTGCTCTGTTGACCGTTGGTGTTGAGCGCTAGTTGAGTTGGTATAACCTGCACACACATAAAGCCGCCTAGACCCAGTCACTGCTAGACACTTTGTGGAAATTTGACTCCGCGGCTTTGCTGGAATTTGCATAGAAGTAATCAATTCGCTGGAGTGAGCTACCAAGGAAGTCCAAGCACTCGTCCGCCATCTATATACCCTGGTATGACTTGGGGAGAGAGTCTACCGGAAAATAACAGAGAGTGTGATTATACTTATTATGAACTGCCTAGATAAATAAAAACCAATGCCCTCCTATGTGCCGAATACGCCATACCTTCTAAGATCTATATAACAAAGAAACAAGCCCAGTTCAGATTAGTACCCATGAGCGCCTCGCAGTCTAGCCAACCTCTATTATCGTATGCCCACTCAGTATCGCCGCTTAGGTTGTAATCACTAGAACAGAGAGTTAGCTAATACAAGGTTCGAGGCAGGACAACTTAGGAGACTCACTAGCAATCTTCTGATAGTATTCCGCCTTCCTCTTCAACACGAGATTCTCTGCGACCCATTTCCCTGCATCGGGCTTCGTGATGCTGTAGCCGATGGCCGCAGATTCACGTCCGGTCTTGGGATCCTCGATACCGACGCGGACCTTCTTCGTCGTCTCCTCATCGGAGATCATCAAGCTCGCTCGTACGATGGTGTAGTCCTCCCCGCTGGCGACCAGGCGGTCCTCCATGATGATCTTGTCCTGATGCGGCACCTTGAGAGCGACGTGGTAGAGCGGGATCATGGCGATGGGAATGTCACGGCCGAACCGCGATAGGCCCGTGGTGCTGAAGGCAACAATGTAGGGTCGCCCGATGGCGCCGGCATTGCGCAGCTTCGTGATAGCTTCCAGAAGCACGGCCATGCCGACTCTGCAGACCTCGGGGTCGTCTATGGTCAGCTTCGACATGATGGGGGCGCCGCCAATGGTCGAGATGACCTGGTCGACCAGCACGCCGGGCCGGGATTCGAGGCAGGCTGAGACGGAGGCGAGGTTCTTGGCATCGCCTTGGACGATCCGGAGGTTCGGGTTGGATTTAGGGGGCAGAATGGCCTCGAGCTTCTCCGGCTTCCGGCACAGTGCGATGCATTGGCGGCCCGAGGCGAGGGTCATCTTGAGTGCTGCCAGGCCGACTCCACCGCTGGCGCCGAAGAAGGCAACGGTTTGTGTTTGAGAGGCGTCCATTTTGTGGGTATGCTGATAGGTAGTAGTGTACCGTGTTGTTGGAGAAATGATTTACTTAAAGCGGGTTTGAAGGCCGATGTGATGTTTTATTTTTGTGGTTGATGGATATGTAGTGTAGCTGGTTGCTTGCAATTGTCACGATGATGGTGGGGGTGGTGGGGTTAGGTGTAGTGTTGTTGATGGTGTAAGTGGCTTTAGTGCTGTTAATGGTACCTAGTGGTGGTGTTGATGGTGTTGGTGATGGTAGTAATGGTGGTGATGGTGGTGATGATGATGAATGATGAAATTTCAGGAAAAAACAGACCGGTCAAGTGGTTCTTCTTATGTTCGCCATCTCGCTGCCTATGACTGCCTACGTTCAAGTATGTAGTGATATTCATTTTGCTTGTCGTCGCGGCTTGTCGCCAATTGTGGCGACCTCACTTCGCTCTTTTTTCGGTCGTCAAGGGCTTGCTTGGACGCTAAGAGGCGAGGGAAAGCCGGTGGTGTACGAAGTACCTACGTCGCTGCATGCTTCTATCCTCCTGGACGTATACCTCTAGTACCTACCTAAAGTAAGTACCCGTACGCAGGTACCTACGTGCATCTTAAGAACTTGATACATTAAACAACCGCTTATTTGGCAAGTAGCTGATGAAATAATGATGCTCTTCATCAGAGGTAAAAATAGAAAATCCTGCCACCTGGCATTTACTCAACCATCTACATAAAGTTCGTTGTATCTCAAAATTTAGCGAGGACTTCCAAGATCCCTCCTTCAACCATGGTGTGATTGGCTACCTGGTAGGTACACCTATGCACGAAGTTTTCCCACTCAAGTCCCAAGGTCGGGCAGAAGAGTCGGGGACCAGAATCAAGGAGCGGGGTTTGTATGGCCCCGTTGTATCTAGGTACTTTGTCCGGTTCTGGACCCTTTGTTTGTCCGCCCCTATTTAAACCTAATCTACCTATTCCCGTTGTGGTGGTACGCTAGGCTAGGTACTTCATAGAGGTACATTAGATTGAAGGCTTCGTGGTCTTTTGTCGGATACCGTAGGATACCGTAGGATACATGTACCTAAAGTATCTACTGTACTTAACCTCGCGATACTTTTTCATAGAATATGAACTCACTAAATGAGTATTCAGAAAACCAAACTCAATACACTGCCGGTGATACCAAGCCCTGGAGATGTTATCAACTGCAAAGACTTTTTTTAAGTAGCAGAGAGACACCCTTTAATAACATGTATATCCGCATAATGCCACTTAGATGGGCCGCATGCATGTAAGCAGGTAGTATTGTGGTTGAAGGGAAGGACGGGAATCAGGTACACAGGTACCTCCTACCTACAGGTAACTTATAGGTAGTACCTACCTGGCTGACGACCTGTCTGCTTTACCAACTTTACCTACCTGCACAACAACCTTGAACATGGGATGCTGAAGCAACTTTGGGGAGGTTGTCCGCCAATCATTAACTACCACGCAGTAAAAGTTTACACTACTGTGCTCCTGCAGGTGGTCGCACATGGCCGACCAGGCTGCTGGGTCCTTCACATGGCCTTCGACAAGATCGGCGGGGGGTGACGGACGTGGCGGGTCCTCGGTCTCGCCTCCAGAGGCCGAAAACCGCGCGAACGTCGCCTCGTCTGGCCCAACCGAGACATCGACATTCACTTTGGCAACTCTGCCAACCCTGCCGGCCGGGGCGAACGACGCCAATGGCACCAACGGCATCAGCAACACCAGCAACATCGGCGGCAGCGCCGCCGGTACCACCTCCGCCGCGCCACAGAAGCTGCGGAGCTGCGTCGTCTGCCGTTCGCGCAAGGTTCGCTGCAACAAAGAGTCGCCCTGCTCCAACTGTCGCCGAGCCGGCATCCCCTGTGTGATCCCCTCCGCCGATCGCCCGCCGCGGTGGGCCCGCCGCCTCGAGCGTGTTGCCCAGAATGCCGCCGCCGAAGAGAGAATGGCCCAGGCTGCCCAAGCCGCCCAGCCGCCCACGGCCCAGATCATGGAAAGAGTGCGGAATCTCGAGAATCTCGTCAAAGAGCTGAACAGCCAGCTCGAACAAGCCCATGCCGCGACCAACTCGTCTGCAGCCACCTCGCCCGCCAGCTCGGCCCAAGGTGATCACCAGAGGGCTGCGAACCCCACGGCCGGTGCTGGCAGCATCCAATCGCGGTTTGGCAGGCTGGTGCTCAGCGATGCTCAGCGAGGTCGCTACGTGAGCAGCGGTTTCTGGTCCCATGTGAACGACGAGGTAGGCTGCAGCAATTGCGTTTTGGTCTCGACAATTTCACTCCCTGCTCGTGACTAATCATGCGGTAGCTTGATGAAATCAGGATGGAGACACAGTATCTCGCCGAAGCCAACGCCGGATCGTCGGATGATGAGGCCCTCTCTGGCGCGTCGCCGCAGACATTGGAGCTTGAGAGACCGGCGTCGGAACGGCATGCCTTCTTATTCCAACATAATCTCAGCCCGCCTGGGCCGGACCTTCGAGAACTGCGGCCTCTGCCGTCCCAGATACCCTTTCTCCTGGATGTTTTCTATGAGAATGTGAACCTCGTCGTCCAGGTTGTCCACATGCCCACCGTGAATAACATAGCACGGAGCTCACGTGGTTATGATATCACCCAGCTTACGCCAGCCAACGAAGCGTTAATGTTCTCCATTTACTACGCAGCTATCACGTCGATGGAAGACGACGATGTGAGTTCATCCATTTCCCCGACGAATCATCCCCTGAACCATGGCTCACCATGGCCCCGCTCCTCAGGTCATGAACAACTTTGGGTCTACAAAGACCGATCTTAATCTCAAATACCGACTTGGACTAGAGCACGCCCTGGCTAGAGCGGATTTTCTTCACATTCCCGATATAACTCTAGTCCAAGCCTTTACCATTTTTTTACTCCTCGTTCGTCGGTACGATAGTCCGAGATTTTGCTGGATGATGACCGGCCTAGTGATTCGCATGGCTCAAGCCCTTGGACTGCAACGTGACGGTACACATTTTAAACAATTCACTCCATTCGAGATTGACTTAAGGAGGCGGGTATGGTACGCACTATGCGCACTTGATGTGCGAGCATCGGAGGACCAGGGTACCGAATTCACTATCCAGTACGGAAGTTTCGACACCAAGCTGCCTTGGAACATCAATGATAACGATATCGATGTCAATACGAAGGAGATACCGGCAGAACGTGAGGGCGTCACTGATATGACCCTCGCCATTCTTTCTATGGAAATTAGCCATATTTCGAGGCAGATGTTATCCCCTGGTGTGGACCTTGAGGGGCAGAACCGTCTACTGGCCATAATCAATACGAAACTAGAAGAGCGCTACCTACGCTTTTCGTCGGGACCAAGCAATATTAAACACTGGGTCATGGTGGTCACCACACTCCTTGTGGTAGGGAAGCTGACACTCTTCACCCACCTACCTGTTCTCTTCTCATCCCCAAGCGAGCATTTTACTGATGAAGTAAGAAATAAGCTGCTAGTAGCAGCCGTCGAGGTAGCAGAGTTGAACCATGCTCTGAATGCTGAAAAGGCCTGTCGCCGGTGGCGCTGGGTATTTCAGACATATTCTCATTGGCATGCTATCGTCTATCTGCTGATTGAAATATGCCGCCGGCCGTGGTCATCCCTAGTGGATCGAGCTTGGATCGCATTACAAAGCCCTTGGCTCATTCCGGCAAAGTCGAAGCTGAATAAGGACATGCGGACCTGGGTTCCTTTGCGGAAGCTCATGTTAAAAGCCCGAATGCATCGGGATAGCGAAATCAAAAGATTACGCGACAATGCACCGGCTGCTCGGCAACTTGAAACAGAGGATCGCCAGCTCCCTGTACCTTCAACAGCTAGCTCTGTCTCTGCCAGCGCTGCGGCTGATATCTTCCGGGAAAATTGGCGAAGGCTTATAGGAATATCCGCGACGCCCGAAGAGCCTATGAAAACGGGGGGCCAGGCTTTATCAACTTCCCTACTACCGATGGGTTCAGCACAGGCTTTCCCAGACCCTACTGGTCTGGGCTTCAATAACCCGACAACCACTGCCATGGACTTCCAGCCGGCTTATGCACCGACGAATCTTACCCCCACGCAAGAGTCTCATTTTGAAGTTCCCTTCCCTTCAACAGCGTTCAATGCTATACCGTTTGACGAGCCATTCAGCAATGCTCCAGACTTTAATGCTTACTCCGAAGCTACCATCGACTGGTCAAATAGCCAAGTTACTAATGGTGGGCTCCTTAACTGGTTTTGGGCTGATATGGACCCTACCGCAGATGCCGTCGCCGCCGATGGTGTCATGGGCACGATGGATTTCAATCTGGATTTGGATATCGAAATGGACTGGCATGACTGGGTCGAGTCTGCTAGAAGCATGGAAATGGATGCGCACGCGAACACTGGAAAGCCTGATAACTTTTCTCCACCAGCATGAAAGAGACCTTTCACGGGATACAGCGTAGCTGTTAGTTTACGGCCCTACAGACAAGTGGGGTCGTACGTTGCTCCTTCAACGACACGACCCAACTTACCTGAGCTCACTGCAGTTTACAGCACCACTACCTAATAGTAAGCAGAAACAATCTCGAGACACAATGGTTTCAATTTGTTTTAGACACGACAGATTTCACGAAGGAGTCAAACACCCTACATCGTTCCATGCCAGGAGTCAAGTACCCACACCAGAGCTAGGTGGTCATGTGTCAAGAAATCGGTCCGAGACGGCGCTACAACAACATTGAATGTAGAGATCACACATGTGGTGCTATGACCAGCGGGCTGGGGTAGGCTGTGGGTCACTGCAAACCACGATTGCCAATGGCCCTACGGTAATTAATTACAACGGTCTAGCCGACATGCAATGTGAGTGATGCGTTAGGCAACCCGGGTGAGCTGGCCGAGACAACAATATCTCCCGAACCTCCGGCGCCCGCTCGAACGATAGATAGGATAAGACCACTGAATGCCTTGCGACTGGAGGAAGGAAAGACGGTGAAATCCGACGGGTTGCCATTATCGGTCGATACAATCTTGCCTGGACCAGTGACTGAAAACGTGACGGTGTTACTTGCCTGCGGCACGATATCGCCATTTGCGTCGACGACGGCGACGGTTATAAAAGAGAGGTCGTAGCCATCCCCTGCTAGTTGGGTGCGGTCGGCCGTTATCTTGAAATGCATTAGTCAGCGGACAAAAACTCTTAATAAAGAATGAGACGGTGGGATAAATATTGGTGCAGGCGTCAGCAATCACAGAGGTTAGGATGTTAAGATGTTAGGATGTGCAGTTCTTGCTGTGGATGGTTTACAAGAGCGAAAGAGACAATAATAGCCTACGTTCAACTTCGCCGCACTACCAACTGTCTTCTTCGTGTCGGTGGCCCACTCCTTGCCGTTCTTATAGGTTACTACACGCAAGTCGCCGGCCTGATATTTGACGTCATCCCAGCGGAAGCGGTACGTAAGGTCGGCCTTCTTCTTTCGACCGGCTGATTTTCCATTTACAAAGAGCTCAGCTTCATCACCGGACGAAAACACGTGGACCGGGGTGACCTGGCCGACCCGGTCTGGCCAAGTCCAATGCGGGAGAATGTGAGCCATGGGGAGATCTGCGCGCCAGCGTGCTTGATACAAGTAAAATCGGTCCTTTTTGAAGCCAGCCATGTCGACAATGCCAAAGTACGAGCTCCGAGAGGTATCATAGGGTGTCGGCTCTCCAATATAGTCGAAGCCGGTCCAGACGAACTCGCCGGCCACGTAGCTGTATTTATCCTGTGCCGCAAATACCTTGTCTGGAGACGAACCCCAACTCGTTGCATACAGCTCGTAGGCGCTCACCTGGAGCGCTGTAGCATTTCCACCAGACCCGGTTCCCACGATGGCGTTGTTACTACTTGTTACAGGGAAGATATAGGTTCCGCGCGTGCTGAGTGACGATGAGGACTCGCTTGACCAGATCATCTTGTTCGGCTGGGCGCTGTGGAATCCTGGAAATGCAGAGTTAACCGAATTTCCAAGGCCCTCGCCTTGGTAATTAAGGCCTACAATGTCTAGAACCTTGGTCATCGGACTGGAGGCGCCAGCCGAATTCAGCCCTGCCGTCGATGGCCGTGTAGGATCCTCAGATATAACGATCTGGCGCAAGGTTGTGCCCATTGTGCCACCTTCGGCGCTGCCCTGCTCGGGTATCTCGTTTCCAATACCCCACGCGATCACAGAGGGGTGGTTGCGATCCCGGCGGAGGAACAGGCGGAGATCGGGCTCGTACCAATCCGTGAATATCAAATGAAAGTCGTTCGTCGTTTTTTGGCTTTTCCAACAATCGAATATCTCGTCGTAAACCAGGAAACCGAGGCGATCGGCAAGTTCCAGGAACTCGGGAGCTGGAGGGTTGTGTGAAGTCCGCAGCGCATTGGTACCCATCTCCCCCAGGATCTGTAGCTGGCGCTCCGCGGCTCTCGTGCTAAATGCGGCGCCCAAAGAGCCCAGATCGTGGTGGTTGCATGTACCTTGCACGCGGATATGTTCACCGTTGACCAGCAATCCCTTATTCGCATCGTATGTCAGTGAGCGAATGCCAAAGCGCGTCTTATAAGTGTCCACTACGACGTCTCCGATGCTCACGGTCGTGACGGCAACATAGAGGTTCGGCTTCTGCGTGGGTGGAGGACCCCAGAGCTGCGGGTTGTTGATCGTGATAGAAGCGTTGATATACTGCGTTGCGCCCTTCGCGAGTGTTGCGGACCCGGCAGGGAAACTGGCTACCACGCCTCCTGTCGGTTCTCCCGTTGCCGGTTCGGCCAGATAGACATCTGTTTTCACTGAAGCCTGTTGGGACGCACTCCCTGTATTGTCCAGTTGAACCGCCAAGTTAACCGTAGCCGATTGGGTTGATACTCTTGGCGTCGTGATATAGGTACCGTACTGACTCACGTGTACGGGATTGACCTTCACAAGCCATACGTTTCGGTAGATGCCAGCTCCAGGATACCAGCGAGATGAGTTGATCGCATTATCGAGCCGGATAGCGATCTGATTAGAGCCCTCCTTCACGTAGGGTGTCAGGTCGAGACGGAATGAATTATATCCGTACGGCCACCCTCCGACCAAATTGCCGTTCAGCCACACAGCCGCGTACGACATGGCGCCATCAATGTCGAGGAAAATAGTCTTGTTCAAATCGTCCTTGGCGAGAGTCACCGTCTTGCGATACCAGCCTACGCCGTTCGATGGCAGTCGGCCCATGCCGCCGTTTATGCCTGGGGCGTTGAAGGGCCCTTTGACAGCCCAGTCGTGGGGTAGGTCGACGGCTTCCCAGGCGCCATCGTTGAAATCGGCCTTGACGTATTGGACGTTATTTCCCGGAGGCGTGCCCGACGGGCGTTGGTGCTTGGCTCCGGTCACAAAGTTGTTGGCCGAAGGGAGAATCCAGTCTTTTAGGGTATTATAAGAGAGCGAATCTGGATTTGTGGTGAATCGTGAGAATCTCCAGCCCGCATTGATATCAATGCGCTCCCGAGTTGTTGCTGCGGCAGAGGCGACTGCGTCTCGCGGCTCAGTGATCGCGTACGGCGAAACGAGGGACGCGACTAAGCCTAGGGTGAGGAGTGCGCACGCTCGATAGCGTGTATCAAATAAGTTCAACATCTTATGCCACAGGAGACATCTTACTGAACTTCACATGGCAGCGGAGACGTCTCAAGGTTTCCGAGGACGCATATATATAAATATCTCTCTCCCAATTCAGTCCTCACCGCGGAGGGGGAGTTGCCTCTATGATCAGTTGGGTCGTTCTATAGAAATGTCCATAGGCAAATGTGGGCATATCTTTCACGAGAACCGAGCTCCATTCGGACACTCTTTTATCTCCTCGATCAATCAAGACATGGCAACCTATGCCGTTCTTGGGCCGGAAGGTGATAACAACACACGGGCTGCCATGCACTCGTTTATCCCGATTTATCCACGATGTGACGACAGCGCGTAGTGCCAGTCCGGTTAGTAGATGAGGGGGATCTCGGTGGCGAACGGGGCCGGGGAGGAGAGCGACGTAATTTCTGGGGCCGCTCCTCTTTGGTTGGCAATTTCCACGTTGATGGCGGCTCGGCGCTTTCGAGGCCATCGATCAATTCACCCCGAGTTCCACAAATGCCGCATTTCCCACCAGTCACCTTCAGATCGTAGACTGCGGTCTGCATTTCTCATGCGCGCCAATCATTGTAGCTGGAGATCTTCCCGGGTTCCGATGCATGTATATAATATAATACTGCTTGCGAGCGCAACGATGCGACATGGCCTTCCCTCTGAAGTCTATCTCGAAACGAGGCAGTGAGGAAAAGAGATGGATGTCGTGTATGCATGATATGTCTTTGGAGGAGAGGAAGATGCGGAGGCGTCGGAAGCTCGAAGTCTAGTCTTCAGGTCTCTTCGAACATCGTCGTGGAAGAGGGATGGATGAAACCGATCCCACATGGGAAGGCCGAAGCGATCGGGAACGAGGATAACGATAGCGGCTCTCCTTCAGAGCAGCGCGGCCATCTGCATCTGCGAGCAATGAGAAACAATACGCAGGATGCGGCGTATGGGCAGGTCGACTTCATTCGTAGCTTTGGGCGCAACAGGTTACTACACGAGCAGCGTCATCGCCATAATCTGGGATACCTGCACAAACCCCCTTGGCGGATCGAGGCTCTCTTCTTGCGGCACGCATCCACCGGAAAGCGTGACCTGATCAACCGTGTTCCAGGTTGTCGGCACGTCCGATCAAGGTTGAGTCATCGGCGAATCTCCGAAAACGGCGCCGGCTCGATTGGTACCGATTTAAAAGAACGGGACCATTGGTGTGACTGATCTCTCTCTCTCACCACCGATCGCTCGGCCTAACGAGCGTGAACTTGTGGTATTGCGAATGCGATCAATACATCCAGAAAGCCCGCACATTTCCGAATCATGGCTTCCGTACCCGATCGGCCACTCGGCTCCGTTGTGGGAAACACCCCGGCCCTACAACCTTCCCCAGCCACAAAGCTGTCAGGCCGGTACGTCACCGTGGTTGGCATGTCCACTGAGCACATTGCGACCTTGTACCCTCATGTATCCGGCGACGAGAATGCCCATCTTTGGGACTATATGTTGGGCGGGCCATTCGACGAGCTAGCCCAGTATCGTGCCGTCGTCGAAGCCCAGATCGAGAGCCCCGCCATGGTGCTGTACGCCATCATCCCGACCAGCGAGCCACGGACGCCCAGCGGTGCCGATAACGTGGTAGGCTGTGCAAGTTACCTGAACATCAACGCCGAGAACCGCTCTGTCGAGGTGGGCAGCGTCCTGTTCTCATCCGCGCTGCAGCAGACCCCGGCCGCAACCGAAGCCATGTACCTCATGGCCAAGCACGCGTTTGAAGACCTGGGATATCGACGATACGAGTGGAAGTGCAACACGCTTAACGCGCCGAGCCAGAGAGCAGCGGCACGGCTGGGATTTACGTTTGAGGGGATCTTCAGACAGCACATGGTTGTCAAGGGGCGGAACAGGGATACCGCTTGGTTCGCCATTGTCGACGGAGAGTGGCCTCACGTCAGGGACGCGCTTGACGCTTGGCTGGACCCTGCCAATTTCGACCAGGATGGCTTGCAGCGGCGGAAGTTGGAAGAGTTTCGAATTGAACAGTAGACCGAATGAACCGGAAGAGGGTCAGGGACATAGGCGGGGAAAGAGATTCTGGTGATCGTCCACCCCATTTACTCGGCAGATATCGTTTCATGACGATACCTGCCTGACCCAGAACTTGGAGAGCCCTTTGAAAAATGCGGGAAGAACATGCTACGGCTAAGAAAAGTCGAAATCTGGTGTAGAGTGATGACTGGCAAGTGCTATACGTTGTTAATGTTACGCGGTCACAGGCCCTCCCGGCCGGAAAAGACGATTGACGGCCAAGACCTGGAAGCCACCCGAGGGAGACGACCTGTGAGACATTCCGAGACCAAGAGAAGTGCATATTCTTTAGATATATCTGAGGCCCTTAATCATCCTATGCACGCTGTGCTGCCAAGCCAACGGGCGGTATCTCTCTCTCTTATAACCCAAGAACAACAAAAGCGTCTTGGCCACGTAGTTTTAAAGATGTTCGTTCACCGAGCCGCCCGCTCCTATTTCTCTTGCACTACGTTCCTTTCGACCTTTCGCTCATATTCTATGTCATCGCTATCAAAGATGGCTTCTGTACGAAGAGCTTCCTCCAGTGCGGTTGGGCCGCGCAGGTTCCCGTCCGCCGGATTTGAACTGATCGACCCGGCTACTAAGTTTGAAGAGGAGGCGTTGCCTTTCTACCGGAAAGAGGAGTATTACCCGATGCAGATCGGCCAAGTCATCCATGGTCATTACCAAGTCGTCTCGAAGCTCGGCTTCGGAACCACCTCGACTGTATGGCTCGCCCGTGATTTGTGGGACCAGAATTATTGGGCAATCAAAGTTCACATCAACACCTTGAAGCATAACCAGGAACTCGAGATATATCATCATCTAGATAATACCCCATGCGACATTAGCTTTATCAAGGCTAAAGGATATATCCGCCAGCTTAAAGAGTCGTTTCAACTAACAGGTCCTCATGGTGACCACGACGTTTTCATCATGACCCCTTTGGCGATGAGTCTTTCTCATTTTCTAGGGGCACGCGGAGGCCAGCCGTTCCATTTTGATTTTGTTAGGCAAGCCATACGTCAGGTTCTATATGGTTTAATCTACCTGCACGACATGGACGTGGTTCATACTGGTACGTTGAACAGACCAAGTGTAACTTGAAGATAATATTCATGATCAGCGAACAGACCTTCATTTGGACAACCTACTCATCGCTCTGACGGAAAATTCTATGATGGCCGAAATAGAAGAAGTCGAACTATGCAGGCCATCGCCAAGAAAGGAAGCTGGCGACCGTACCATCCACAAATCTCAAATGATGATGGGAGGTCGCGGTGCTCTCGCTATCTGCGACTTGGGACAAGCTCGGATCGGTAAAAAGCATCATGGATTTGCCATGCCGACCCGATACCGAGCCCCAGAGGTTATTCTTGATATGGAATGGGGTAATCCGGTAGACATTTGGAGCGTAGGACTTGTAGTACGGAACCTACCCCTATTCTCCCCGAGCTCTTGCACTCCACTTTCCTTTTGGTAAAGCTAACACTCACATGACAGGCTTGGGACCTCCTCGCAAAAGAGCCCCTATTTCAAATATACGATAATGAATCACCAGAGCAGAATGGTGCGCGCCATCTTGCGGCCATGACGGCTCTTCTTGGTCCACCTCCCCCTGAATTCCTCACACGGGGCGGGAAAACAGCAAAGTATTGGAGTGAAGACGGTAAGTAATACCTTTTTTATCCCCCGTCTCTGCATGTGCCTGCTTGACTGTTGACAATCATTCCAGGACAATGGAAAGGACCTGTGCCTCTGCCCCCAAGAAGGTCGTTCGAATCACTTGTTGGCGCTTTGACCGAAGAGGAGAAGGAAATGTTTATCAGCTTGATGGAGTGTTGCCTGTATTGGCTGCCCGAAGAGCGGGGCAATGCCATGCAATTGTTTTTCCATCCTTTCACGGGGTGTAAAAGACCTAGTCAGGAAGCCAAGTGAAGTGGAGCGTGAGGTCAAAGGAAGGGGGTTCGTTGGTCCAGGAAAGCCCAATTCAGCGCGTTCTTTTCTATCCCATTGTATTTGTAGGATCTTCTCTGTGCTTCATTCTTTCACTGAGTGAGTAAATACTGGTGTCATTATGAGATGGGTTTCACCCCAGATTCCGCGCTGCGCAGCTTTACTGTTCGTAGATCATGATATACGATTAGAGTTGACATCCATACAGGCATCTTCCTCGCGCCGGGATCTCAGAAAAGCGCAGATGCCCATGGAACGTCGTGAGTACCATCCTCTACATTTGCTATCACGACTCCTATACCATGGAGCGCTCATCTGCGCTCCCCATCAGCCTCGTGAATGATGATTCAAAACAACTGTGCAATCAGGTTGAGATGGGGGGTTATCGGGCATGCACGTTATTGGTCTTCAAAACACGACAGTTTCGTGCCAGCGGCAAGAAACTACTGAGAAATGCCGTTGTTGATTGTTCTGCGAAATCCTCCCGGCTATTCCATGTTATATACATCTGAACAAGGACTCCAAGTCAACAAGACACCATCAGGTTGGTTTATTTAAGGCCCGATCTTTGTATAAGTCTTCGAAATATTCTACAGACGACACAATGTAATGGCAGGCGAAGACAGATGTAATATGCGAGGACGGTAAGCCTTTAGTGTTCGAGCCTGTCCTCGTGTAGGGGGAGTAAGGCGTGGGTGGCAATGGCAGGTCTCATGGATGAGGATTCCCAGACGTATACCAACACGCCCAGCTGCGGCTCCGCACCTTCTCTCTGTATATAAGTGATTTCTACAAGTTGTACACGGTGCGTCTCCCATCCTAGTATCCCCCAGCCACTCGAGCGGGGGACAGGATCAGCCTTCTATTGGTCTTGAATGCGATCCATGCGGGGATTCGGCGTGCGAGGGTAAATAAGTGATACAGCATTGCTTATAATGGCGCAGCAAGCATTGGCCGTCATGGCCCGGGTTTTCAGAATCCCTCCAAGTTCCAGTGGAAAATCTTTCTGAGGCTAACCGTGTTGACGACAGAGGTAGGCTGAGGGTAGGCACGATGGGCAGCATTGTACAACCTGGGGGACGCCCTGATCGAATCGGCTGCAATGCCTCTCCGAGGATGACGAATAATCATTCTTTCTTGTGCCGATATCTGTTTAATTCACCCTCCCACTGCCCCTTCCCCTTGTTGTCATCGTCGTCGTCGTCGTCGTCATTGTCATCGTCATTATCGGCGTGCTGTCGGACTCGCTGCTGCTGTCGCCGCTTCGTCTTTGTCTT
This sequence comes from Nemania sp. NC0429, assembly GCA_022578495.1. Taxonomy (NCBI): domain Eukaryota; kingdom Fungi; phylum Ascomycota; class Sordariomycetes; order Xylariales; family Xylariaceae; genus Nemania; species Nemania sp. NC0429. Next base: position 112,695 of record MU392256.1, read on the forward strand.
TCCGTAGCAGGACCTTGGCAACCCACTCCTCTATCTCTCGTTCAGACTCCTCGTCGGTCCTACCCCCCGAGGGACCTAGTTGTCTTCGAGCCATCCTCCTCAGGTCTTCGATGCCCGAGACATCGAAGGCCCAAGATAGACCGCCGGCCATCATGACGCCGAAGCCTAGTACATTGAGGGTCGCCAAGTTGAGGGCTTCGAGGGCGATGAGGGGACCGTCGGAGTCCAGCTTGTTCACTGGGCGATTACTCTGCACATAGAACTTGGGCATGGTGACTCGGAGTTTCCTAGCTACCGACCGTCTCGTGATCAGGGTTGCGAGAGAAAGAAAGCCTGCACCGGCGAAGAACAGCCCCAGCTGCTTGAGTGAGCGCTGCGACAGGACGGAGGGCCGGGTATACGGCAGAGCCGCAGGTGCTGGCGGGGGTGACGGCGCGAGGGGCGTGGGAGGCGTGGGAGGCGTTGGAGGCATCGGATCGGAACGCGACGGCGGCGGCGGCGGAGTCGAATTCGATGCCGAGTCGCCCTCCTTGGAGATGGTCATTGTCGTGCCGAAAGACCACATCTTGCTTCGGCCTCCTTCTGGTTGAGAATGCCTCGTTCCAAGTCGTCGAGCTTAGGTTTGCAGTCGTGGTCTATTCGGGGAAGATGGGAAGACGGGTGCAATAAGTGGCGGCACATGCGAGTACGTCGCGAAGGTGATATAATATGATAATGCTGCCTAATATCTTGTCCTTGTTCTGGTTATTTTTGTCATTATCGTCGTCGTCGTCGTCGTCGTCGTCGTCGTGTTCGTCGTTCTTGTCGTCGTGTTGGAGAGCTGGCGCATAATCTCTCAGTCGAGAACGATTTTGATGCTAGGTACTTGCTTCGTACTTAGGTACGAAGTACATCTGGTTTCGGTACCTCACGTTACGCTAGACCAAGATGGCTTAAGGGTGACACAGTACAAAGTACTTACCAGTCACGTCTACGGTGCGGTTCACACTGTATTATGGTCATCCTCATTCAGGATAATTACCTATATACTGTGTACGAAGTAGATCATGACAAATTACAAACTGCAATTTACGATGGATTTTATTTTCGTCTATGAGAACCAAAGCTTTGATGTCGGCTAGCCTCCCCGAGATCCATTATTGAAAGTACCTGCCTGACATTGCTGTTGGCATCAAGCAGAAATTATGATTCACTATCGAATACTCCCCAAAAGCACAGCAGTGACAGCACATCTGCTACAATGCCACGGTCTACCTCACTGGTTTGCCGTCGAGGCAGAGATTCTATCCTGATTTTTCACAGTCATCAAGTCCAACTTATCGGTTAGGACTTCAGAGCATGCCCATACACCAACTTGCACACCGTTGGGAATAATGCCCGCTACCCTCTGCGCTCCCTAATTATTGACAAACTAATTACAGCTATCAACAGACTTGAAAATAAAAGCAGTTGAACCGACTAGTGAGCATCTCTGCTCAACTTTCTCCGCCATCGTTCGCAACATGAGATCAGCTATGGCTACAGAAAACGCTACAGCTTTTAAAGACCCTCGTCGACCCGTGTCCTGAAGCCGAGCAGGATACGGCCCTCGCGCCTATATTACGAGCTGAAGTGCTAACACGACACAGTACTGGTCTGGGGTCATACTGTCCCACACCTAAACTAATCTGAGGTTGAATTAGTGTACCTCACGAGCCCGAGTCCATCGTGGTACGGACCCCTTAACGGTACCGGTACTATAACGAAGCCAGTAAGTGGCTGATGATGCCAAGGAAAAGACAACCCTAGATTTAGCCTTCAAGACGCCTCCCCGATGATGCCTTGACGTTCAGTGCTTTCTAAAACTCAACGCGATACAGGCTTCATAGTTACAATCCGAAATCGGCTTTTCATAAACTCTATACGTTAGAAGTAGGTATGTAAGAGTTACCTTAATCATGTAGTTGGAGACGAAGAAAGACTCGTAAATGGGGCACTGTCAACTTAGACCTTGACACGTTGATAGGAAAAACCTAGTAGTAGCACATGAGACTCCCCCGCCTTGTTCGATATGAAGAACCAGTCTGTGGAGTTGTTAGTAATGAGTTTCAGGGCTAATGTGCCCTGTGATGATGACTCATGAAGCCTTGAGAGTACGGTGACAATACACATAAATGGATTGTTTGAGGAGAGTAGTACCAGAGAGTCATTGATATGCTATAACTTATTGTCACCAGATAAATAAACCAATGACTTATAATTCAACAGGGGATCCCTGTAATAATTTTGCACAGCGGTTAGCCATTGATTTAATAGTGGAATGACAACTACAAGAGTAGTCCAAATTCCAGATACTGAAGCGGAGTTAATCGATAGTAGTTATTAACCAACTAAGTATAATACCCACTCCAAAGCCATAGACGACAATGTGCCGGGAACTCATCCCGAATCACGAGTGTGGGCATGCTGCTGGCCCAGGCCATTATTTCCCCATAGACCCTGAGGAATGCCCAGCTGCGACATAATAACAGCATGTTGTTATTGTTGTTGTTATTGTTCTTGTTCTTGTTGTTGTTGTTGTTATTGTTGTTGTTGTTATTGTTGTTGTTGTTGTTGTTGTTGTTGCTGTTGTTGTTGCTGTTAATATTATTAACGTCGTACGGGGCTATATGTAGAAAGCTGCTCCGCTGACCTCCCTGCAGGTACTTTCGACGTGGCAAGCTCTATCTATCGCATGCGATACATAAGATGCCAGATCTGGCCCGTAGGCATCATCATTCTATAGCTTGCCGTGCCGACATCTGGACTTTAAGCCTGTTTCGTTCCACCGTTATACCGCTTTATCACGCCCTAAAGCATTTCCTGTCCCGGTATACGTCCTCCCGCCGTTCCAGGATCTCTCGTGCTCACGCCGGTAAAAACCCTGTGGGGAAAAACCCGTCGGTGACTTAAACGAGTGCCGGTTGGCCTCCTGCCTATGTCCCATAATTCTGCAGTATAAAAGTGGGTCGTTGTTCTGTTGCTTCGCTCGTATTTATGTCGGCGCCGACCCCGGGTCCCTTATTCGGCGGTGTAGCAGTTACGGCGACCTGTACAGGCAGATCGTCGTGTCGATCGCATGATAACAGCATGATGCGGTGTACCGGCGCGGAAAAACAGTTTTACAATATTAGCGGATACTGTTCGCGTCCTGAGTGCAAGGTCTGGTACTTGGTTTCATTTGGCTGGGCCGGCTGTCAGTGCAAGAGTCGAGTTCGCTATGGTGATCAAGGTCGCTGTGACTGCCAGTATGAAGCCTGCACAGAATGCAAAACAGCCGTGTGAGTGATATCATATACACTTCGATATGCACCTTGCTCATCTTTGCGGATCGCGTCTAACAATGAAATGCGCCGCGCGTAGGAGCGGCACAGGAAGAATGTGGGACAATTCCCAGCTCAACTCGGGGATATCGGGGAACTAACCCTGACCTAATCCCTGTTAAAACTGAAGATATGAAATGATGGGTTGGACTGCCACCCACGGTTGTAACCAGCGATAAGAGAAGGGGGCCACATTGTTCATTACCGAGCAAGACGACGTAGACCAAACCTGTTTAAATGTCTACAGTAATTCAACAAATCCATTCTAGAACCATCATGTAGAATGGGCACTTTGTCCGGCAGTTGAGGCGCTACTGTTGTTTCCCCCTTAATAACGACTTCCACAGACGCCCTGCTACGCAAGGTCCCGTCACCGCGGATTTGTATAGGTAGCTGGCAAATTTCGAGCGGCCGGCTATTATGATGAGAGAAACTGGTCTGTCTTAAGGGTTAACGATAGCCTTCAAAACATTGAAATGTTGAAACGTGAGAAAAGTTAATCGTAATCTAATACTTTTACTCTATTTCACGTTTTCGTCGAGCCATAGCTCATTCTTTTGCTTTGGTTTCCAGAACTACTTTTTAGTGTAAATATTGTAAGCGAATAAATATTCAAAGCGATTTTAAAAACCCACTGGTTTTCCATTGCGTATGCCCGCGGGGTAGGGATTAAAAAATATAAAGTAATAAAACAATTTTCAAACGAAAAGCTCGAGCATTTAAGGAAACTCAGGCGAACTAAAGCTTTCCTGCACCTAAACCAAGCGGCCACTATTACATCGTATCTTCTAACTACGTTTGCTTACATAGTGTTGATTCAATCTTTCCCGAATGATAGCTAAAACTATGACGGAGACTAGGAACAAGGCTATCGCACTCGTAGTACCCTAGCCGATATTAACCCCCCCCTCTTCTTATGCCACACATGTTTACATGCCTAATCTCTAACGTACGTGTGTTTATTATACCTAATATAAGCTGAAAGCTGAGAATGCATCTAAATTCTTGTTCACAAGGGAGCGAGCAGCACATTTATGTCAAGTTCTATTGTCTATGGCAGTTGCTATTATTGTGTGAAACTTCTGAAACGCTGCCGCTCTATTAATAGGGAAGGCATGTTACCATGTCTCCGCCGACCCCCGAAAGCACCGTAGCTAATATCATGCCAGAAATGCAAGCTGTTGATCAAGAATGGAACTGATGCTTGTTTGAATTGATCTCCAGCGCAGACCCAAATCGCTCTCAACACGTTCTGTCACCACACGGTGCGTAACGTCGAATGGCGGGACCAGCTTCACTTCAATGCTGGGGTATTGAGACTTCACGATGTCAACGATATCTTGCCAAGACACTTCTGGGCCGGCAAGGAGGTACTCGACCCCTCTCTGTACATCCTTCTCCGACGCCAGGACGAAAGAAGCTGCTACATCGCGGACGTCGACGAATGACGGTGGAAGCGCGGGCTTCTCCGAGTGCAAAGATCTCCATATGAACGAGTTGACCCCGGCGAGCTCTTCGGCTTTCTCTTGCAAGATGTCCGGGCCGAGCACGTATACTGGATGGAGGGAGATGGCATCGAATTCGGGGTTATGCTGCTTGACCCAATCCCTATAAGCCTGGTGGGCTAGGATCTTAGAGGCGTGGTAGCTGAGGAACTGGCCGCCAAATCCTTCTGGCAAAGGTATCGAGAGATCAACTGGGAGAACCTCCCCAGTGTTATCTAATGGGATATTGATTAGCTTACAGTCCCAGAACGATGGACGTTGTGGAAGGATACATACCCAATATGGTGAGACGGGGATCCGCAGGGGCAGCAAACGGCATCAGACCCAATACCGAGGACATGACGATCACTTTCTTGATGGTCTTGTGGGCCAATGCTGCATCTAGAATGGCAAGAGTTGCATTCACAGCAGGTTCCACGAAATCGGATCTTATGTTCGAGCCTGAACCAGGCATGGGCGACGCAAGGTGCCAGACGTAGTCAACCCCAAGTAAAGCATCGCGGAAAGCTTCAGCTGTGGTGATGTCGGGCACGACAACGAACTCGACTTGCGAAAGATGATTCGCAAACGTCCTCTCTAGGCGCTGCTGCTGCTCCGCCTTGCGAATGCTCAGACGCACGTTATGACCGGCTTTGAGGGCTGCATCTGCGGAATGAGAGCCGATGAAGCCTGTCGCTCCCGTGATAAAGATCTTGGAAGGTTGCATATTGATTCAGTCTAGATGGTGATTTTCTTTGGTGTCTTAATCCTCCAAAGACATTTCCAGCTCGGAAGTCGAGCAGCTTTTATACCCATCTTGGATCTCAGTTCATTCTACATGATTTATCACCAGGTAAGGCATCCGTATCTCCTCAACTCCGCCCGAGTCTTCGATGCTTTATAAGCATTCAAGCAATAAGTAATCAGGTCTGCATGTATAAGCTTAAACCGGTCACTATACTCATTTTCAGCATAGTCATTTGGAAACCATTCTGTCGATTTCCGCCACTTGTCAGGTGGAAACGACGCCGTTTACCCCTAAGTCCCGTTAACGGTAGATACGCGAAGTATACTCCACCTAGGTGCGATACCCCTAGTCATTCAACGCTGGATGACCTAGCTAACCTAGTCGATATCTCAACAATGATCACTATTCAGAAAATGCATTGGTTCATGTCGAGTGAGACTCCGAATAGATATTGGAAGGCCAACCTGAATGCTGATCATAAGCTCTCGTACTACTCCATGTGCTGATCTATATATTGTTCTAGACGTTAATGATACACTATAAATTTAAAACTTGTAATTCAAAGATTTCAATGGGCTTTGGCGTACCCTGACCAACGGGTCTACTTGGAGGCCTGCCAAGAGCCCGTGGACTTCCGTGGGCCCCATGGGTTGGGCTTTTCCCAGTCTGTAAGTGAGGAGTTTTAAGGTTGAAGCTTGCCCCTCCAATGTGGCCATAATAAATGGTCGAAGACAGGTAAACCGCGAAAACCGCACCGCTTCGTTTTAGCACGGCAAACATGTATAAGTCAAGGTGCGTAGTACCTTCAGATAGATCGTGTAGAAGTGTATTTGGCCTGCTTGGATTGGACGTTTTTCTCTCGCTGCTTGGTAATACGGAGCTGATCTTGAAGCTAGCGCGATTTTATAGATCTCCTCGGCTCGAGACGCATATGGCTAGTTGTGGCTGGAGTCGCTGGTGTGCCTCACTCGCTATTTACCCACTCACACCTAAATTTGACTACTCTACAAGAAGATCTACAATTAGTAGATAGATGCCCTTATCGTCGATCGCAGCGTAGATCTCTAAGATCTATCAAGATTCGAAACTCGATTTTCCCCTGTCTACCGCGCTTATTGGAACGCTATTGCAATTTTATAAGAGACGTACAAACCAGAGCTCTTGAAAACTCAGATGCGCATCACGACCTAGACATCTAATAATATTCGCGTAAATAAGTAGCTTAGTACTAGTTAAGGAGCAAAACACAGATACCAGCATACACGGAAAATTTTCCGCTCACGTGGCGGCGGCCCATGACATGCATAAAATGGCGACGATCATTGTTACGGACCTTCCACACTCGATGCAGTGAAGGTAACTCTCGTTTACTATAGTCTGCTTTCTGTCCGAGAATGCAACCCTATCAGGGCTGGGCAATATAGGACCTTCCTTGCTAGATACAGCGGCACGAAATCCAGCTTAGCTGGGGAAAGGTAGGCGGAAACGACTTACACGCAATATCTTGCGTCTCGTCTGCTGCCTAATGCAACCAATGGTACAATACGGGCCATGCGACACTCTGCCGAGTCGGTTCGGCGAACTGGCCGAGTAAATAGAATAACGGTTCCCGTCTATCGTTGCCTCAGCCTGAGATTGGAAGTTCGAGCTGCCCACTGCTTGCCTCCTCACTATCGCTATCCAAGCAAATAACATGACTCTCTTGCCCTTGATTGTCGCCGCGGCAGGCCTTTACGGCTCTGCGATAGCCGCTATCACCGCCGCCGACGCCGGGGCCCACGTTATCTTTTCTTACCCGGGGACCACACACCCGGCGAGACTCACGACACTCGCGCAGAAGTGCCAAGTCGGCGGCGTCATCATCTTTAAAGACAACGTAGACGACAAGTTACCGGCGTACATCGCGGGTCTCCAGAGCGCGTACGCATCCGGCGGGTGTGCCGTCAAGGGGCGCCTATTGATCCTCACGGACCAAGAAGGTGGGCAAGTCAAGCGTCTTCCCGGTGGGCCAACGCTGTCGGAGAAGATGATCGGCGAGCAGTCCAATCTTGACGCGGCAGGCAACACGGCCGGTATCCAGGCCGCGGCCGCGCTGAAGGCCTACAATCACAACGGCAACCTGGCACCCGTCCTGGACGTGTACCATCAAGTAGGCGACTTCGAGGACCAGTACGAGCGGTCTTACAGCAACGACCCAGCTGTCGTGGCCAAGTGCGCCTCGGCCTTTATCAAGGCACAACAGGGGCAAGGCATTGCTGCTACGGGGAAGCATTTCCCTGGTCTGGGTGCCGCCGCTGCGGACGAGAATACGGACCTGCGCCCGGTGACCATCACTCGTAGCCTCGCGGATCTTCGATCTATCGATGAGGCGCCGTACACAGCTGCCATCCAAGCGGGGATCAAGATGATCATGCCTTCGTGGGCATTATACCCGGCGCTGGATGCCGAGTATCCCAGTGGCATCAGCAGCAAGTGGATCCAGGGTGAGCTGCGCGGACGCCTGGGGTTCAAGGGCGTGGTCATCACGGATGCGATAGAAGCTGGTGGCCTGGGCGCGTTCGGGACGGACCCTGAGCGAAGTGTCTTAGCCATAGCAGCCGGTGTCGATCTCATTCTCGCCGCTGGGAGGAACGTCACGCAGGGAGAAGGTATCGTCAGTGGTTTGGTAACGGCTGTGAACTCAGGGTCGCTCAATAGTTCTACGTTCTCTGCATCGACCTCGCGGGTTGCCACCCTGAGAAGTACGTTGTGATCTGGAGAAAGCTAGGCAGTCCAAAAACACATATGAGTCGGCGGCTCCTCTTCTGAAAAGAACTAGTCGTTGCCCGCAAAGAATCGAAGTTCTCATGAAAGTCACCTAAATGCAAGATCTTGAGAGTTAATGAAAACGCTGTCGTGGAAGTACAAGACACATTGTGATGAAGAGTAACTAAGTGACGTGAGTGATGGGCGTGGCTGGGGTGGTGTATTTTGCTTCTCCATGTTCATCTACTTTCACCCACTAACAAGAGAAGGCCACGGCTGATGGGTCGGGATCCAACAGGGCTACCCAGAGCGAAGATGCCAATATAAGAAAGGCACCAGGTAGAAAGTGGCTTTGGAAAACCCTCTGCGGAGTTAGCCAACTTCCGTATCGCGTCGCAATTCCGCAAGATCTACCGGAAGGCCCTTCCCACCTTTCGTAGTGCCTATATAGAACGCGGCTTGCGCCTTTCCCGTACATCTTCATGATGGACATGTTCTATCTTCCGACCTATTGCTAGCTAGGTTGACCCATGAGTGACTCGTGCCGAAGAGGTCGAAGTAGACTATAAGAGACTTCTGCGTATGTCGCATGCCCCAGGAGGCTAACTGCTGGGGAATCTCAAGTCGTGGGCATGGGCTCGACTGCCCAGTAGTTTGTCGTGGATTGAACTGGTGATGCTGGGATGCGATCAATCTTCGGACGATCTTTCGCTCCTATCCCCTTTCGTCTTACTCTTCCTATCTTTCTTCTTCCGCTCCGATTTCTTTCTCTTCTCACTTCTCGTTTTCTTTTTCTTCGGCTGCGTTTCGTCTTCCAGGTCAGCGGCCTCATCTAATCCCCCTGCTAAAGCAGTATGATTGTCTTGCGTTTCCTCGCTAGGCTTGTCCTGGCGGGTTGCCTCGTCCACCTTCCGTTTTTCACCGGACTTGGCGGACATTGAAGATTTCAAAGCTGCCCTTGCGCGTTCCTTGGCAATCAGCTCACTAAGCTTTGTGTTGATTTCCTTGTTGTCCGCAAGATCGGATCGTATGCTACTGGCTGTTAGTGTTTTGGGCCATGCCTAGAGAAATACGGGCGTGGAAAGGGCGTGAATGTAGATCGGTGCAAATCAATGTTGTTGGCCTCGGACGCCTGCGACTGGGAGGGGTCGGCGGAGACTGATGTTGGGATACTGACAAACGAATAGCGGCTCCCTTATCGAGGGTCTGTTCGGGCCTCTGGGGAGGAAACTCTATACTCTGTATCTTCTCAAAGTACTGCCTTACTCTGGCGAGCTCCTTGAAAATAGGGTGCTCCTTTGCATCCACCTCATTCAGTCGAAGGGCCGCTGTGAGGTCGAGTTAGCTCGAGATGCGCCCAGCCCTGCGGTGATGTATAGCCATCTCACAAAATAAGACAGACTCGATGGAATAGGTCATGAGGACGTAGATCTTTGCCTTGTCGAGTAGCGGAAGCTTAGAAGCGATGTCGGCCATGTTATCGACCAGCGGCTGCGTTGCCTCCTCGAGATTGTCGACAGCATCGTCGAGACGTTCCAGCCAGGGTAGGATGTTGGCCGGGTCCATATCGCACACGGATGGATGTATAGGCTGATATGACAGATTACGTTGACGATGGGTTAATTGAGTTCAATTCGGTCATGGATAAATGTACTGAGAAGGTAGTGGAGATTGATTCTCTGCAGGAAAGGAGTCGTTGATGAGCGAGAGTTGGAACCGTCGCCGCGAGAAATTATGGCGGTGTTAGGCGGCGGAAATTTAGTAGCTAAGGTAAAACCCACGGTTAAGTACCTACTTGGCTACCTCTGTAGCACTTCGCATAAATACATAAAAACATGTGAATATGGAGTATATAGGTACCTACCTATCTCACAGGTACCTAGAGCGATGCTGTACCTTTTCTAACCTGCTCAGGTTAGATCATTTTGTGCTATGACCAACCAGAAGCCTTCTGCTACCAATCGCCATCGCTGATTGGTCAGGTGAGATCAAGGCCATCCCCGTCGGCCGTAGCTTCTGCCCCATAAACTAATTGACTTAGCTATTTTAAGCCTAGCCTCCTGCGCAACCTGGCAAAAAACAGCGGGCAAAAATATGCCGGGACGAAATTGAAACCCCGTCATGACCTTCATGAACATCACGAACAGCGGAGAGACGACCAGCACCGTCTTCCGTACCGCCTTCCGCACCTTATTCGTCTCATTGTTTTCTATAGAGAAGCACTGCGATTGAGGGATCTTGCTGTCTTCTGTACTATATTTGACAGAAGATTAGCACGGTTGCGTCTGCTATGCCGCATTGTCCCGCCTTGCACTATTTATCCTTCTGCTCTCGGCCTTGCGCTCGGCTTCAGCTGAGTTGGACCTCTTCGGCCTCCCATGCTCATGCTCATGATCACACCCTAGTCGACATCTCCGGCTTCACATGCTCATGACCACGCTCTAGTCGCCACGTCTCTGCGCGTCACATCTCCACCCTGCATTCTCATATCATCCGCCGACCGCTCTCGCGGGCGCTGCCGCGATTACATCGCACATCTTCGACATGGCCGCGCGATAACCCCTCTGCGGGCCGGGGGGCCAACACGCCGCTGCCAGTGCCTGCCTTCGCCTGGACAGCCACGGGGTCCGTATCGTCGCATGAGAGATCCTGCCTCCTCTACCCTCCCTTCCCTCCCCTGTCGCACCCGCTGCTCATGCCACCGTTCCGCCCACCGCCCTTATCCGCCCCGGAAGCCGTGTCGAGCCGTCCACCATGCGAGCCAACAACAACCACAACAACCGCAGCAACAACAAAAACACCACCACCACCACCGCCGCCACCACACGCAACGCAGAGCCGACGAGTCGAGCAAGATGCCGAAGTTGCTACTCAAGTCGAACATGTCGAATCCACATCTGCCGTGACAGGGGAAGTTAGGAAGGAGAACAACGGACATGAATGCGATGCCACCGAGGCCGCCCACTTCCCTGGGAAAGCCGAGACGGAACGTGTTCTGACCCATGTGAAAGACACCGAGTGGCACGGGGAACGGTATATCCAGTTCCGTCTCAATCCCCCCCTCGACCAAATCAACGCCCGAGACAAGAAAATCAAGACCCCCCCGCTGTCCAGGCGAGTCTCCATTCTCGGCTTTAGTTCGCAAGCCAAATTCTTCGCCCACGCCCTCGCCTCGCGGCCCGGCATATCTATAGACATCATAGCGCACCACCGCCTACCCATCACTCGATGGGGCGAGGAGTACAGAAGGCTAAGCCTGTTCGACATCAAAGGCCAGCACGTCTCCTCGGCCCCAATCCCATGCCCGCGGCTCATATGGGATCGTCGCCAGTACTTTCGGCGGTCCCTCCGAGACTCGGATTTTTTGGATAATGTCATCGTGGACACCGCCACGACCGCCGTCCTACCCTCTCTCAAATTCCTACGGCCTCTCATTGATCGCCGAACCACGATCTGTTTCTTGCACCCGGGGCTAGGATTGGTAGAGCGACTGATCGAGGAAGTCTTTCCAGATCCCCTCGATCGGCCTAACATCATGCTCGGCTACAGCACCCACGTGGTGGCCAAGGTATCGAGCACGCTATACTCGATGAAGCAGATGAGACCGGGCTCTCTCTATCTGCACGGCATGCCCAAGTTTACGGATTCGACACACAGCCAATCGGCCATCGCCGAAGAGGGACGGCGGCAGTCCCAACACCTGCTGCAACTATTAGCCTCCGCCGAACCGCTGAACGTCGTCGGCTTGCCCCTGGTCCGATTCCTGTCGTGGAAGTTGCCCGCCGTTATATTCTCCTCGGTGGCCGACACCATCTCGGTCATTCTCGGATGCCAGTACAACCAGATCTACCCGAACGAGCACGCCAAGGCCATATGGGACAATCTCCTCGACGAGATCCTGGCCATCGTCACGCAGCTTCCCGAGCTACAGGAAGCCCCGCACCGCAGAGACTATTTCACGCAGCCCTCGTTTCGGCGAAAGCTGCGGACGCATCTCCTCTCCCTACGCACCAACGTGAGCCCCTGGGTCAAGCACGTGCGCATGGGTCTTCCGCCGCCCATCGACTACTTCAACGGGTACTTTATCCGACGGGCCAAGGAGCTCGGCTTGGGCCACAAGCATAACAGCATGGCCGAGGCGATGGTCAAGGCGCGTGTGCGCGCGAGGCAGCGGGAGCTCCGGCTCGACCTGCTTGGCACGAGCCCCTATATGACGGATACCGATCTTATACGGGGAGGGCGACCGCCTCCGAGCCTCGAGGACACTTTCGAGCTCGACTTCGAGCAGCTCTGAGGTTCTTGTATGTAAACACCTGATCTGATTTGTATATTGAAATGCACTCTATGTATATGTACCAGAGACAGTTGAAAATAGACCATGCCACGTTACGGAGGGACCGGTACGGAGCCTAGGGACTATGCACGCCCAAGACCCCGTGGACATAATTATGTGCGCGCATTCACAGCATGGCGGGGCGGTCCCTTTGAGACCTGCTCCGCGGAACGTGGCACACTTGTAAGGTTGTATGTAATGGATGCCCACAACAATCAAGCACAGCACACGTCGACGAAGTCGGGAGAGTGTTTCTGTTGTTAACACTAACTATCCGCAATGGGTGAGGCGAGATAGGGTGAGATAAGCTGAGATGGGGCGGCACAATATGATATATACATCTAATAAGCAAGACCAACAACGGGTCCAGCTGCGGATTATGTTCGAGAAGACTGGAAACTCGCGGCTCACCACTCGCAACGCCGCCTTGTCACCAAAGACCTGAGACTAGAAGAGAGAAGAGAAGAGAAGAAGAAATCAAAACAGGTGATCTGGATCTCCATCTCTGTCTGGTCAGGTCTGCCTCTCTTTCTCTCCCTCCCCTCTCTCTAGCTTCCGTCTCTACCCGCGCACTCCTCCTCTTTCAACTCAGACACCTTTCGAAGTCTCGAGTCCGTGAAACCAGTCCTCGGCAGGCTCAAACAAATGCCCAGGGCGTAATGTTGCGTGTCGCGGGGACTGTGTCTTCACCGGGTAGCCTCTCGGTCTAGTACTGCTTGGCGGCTTGCTGACAAGCCTTGAGCTGCTCGAGGTACCAGTTGCAGATCTGCATGTTGCCGTTGTTGTCGTCCATGCACTTGGTGAAGCTCTCGGCGGCGCCTGCGCAGTTGGTGCTGAACTGCTGCTGGTTCTGGCTGGCGGCGTTCGTCTGCTGGGGGGCGGCCTCAGCGGGCGCGCTGGAGCCGCCGCTGAAGAGACCGCCGATGGCATGGCCGATGGTGGAGCCTACCGCCACGCCGCTGGGAGGGTGTTAGTGGTCCGAGGGCAGGAGAGTCCGGATGGGCGGAGGCTGGACAGGGCGAGAGGAAGAGGGGAGAATAGGAGAAGGAAAGAAAGGGGAAGAAAACGGAACACGTACGCCGCGGTGCTGGCCATCTGGCCGAAGAGACCCGGGCCCTGAGAAGCCGCGGGCGCCGCTGCAGAAGGGGTCTGGGTCGGGGCGTGGGCCGGGGCATATGTGGTCGCGGGACGAGTCTGCTGCTGGGTGGGCGCAGGCGCAGAGCGGGCCGGAACGGAAGGACGAGCGGGAGCAGGACGGGCGGCGGTACGTTGGCGAGGCATTTTGAAGGTATCTGTGAAGGATTGGGTGAGAGGTGAGCGAGTCGAGGTCGGGATGATTTGGTCGGGATGATTTGGTCGGGATGATTTGGTCGGGATGTTGCGCGTGCAGACAGGGAGAGTTTCGGGGTAGGAGGCAGAGTTCGGAGCGAGGAGGATATCGACGTACGTGGTAAAGGGGATAGGTAGATACCTAGGCGGATGTCTGGTCGGAGTCGGAGCGAAGTGGATGTTGATGTTGTGAAGGAGATGGAGGGATGTCTACTTCTCGGCTTTAACAGGAGGAAAAATCAATGCGTGGTGAGACTGGCGAATGAGAGAAGCCAAAGCTGCCTGCTACGGTACTTAGATCAGGTACCTACGTACGAAGGTCCGGGCCAAAATTGAAGAGTAGGCTTGGCAGGGTGTATATAGTGCGAATAAAATAGAAGTAGCGCGGTGCACCAGGCTTACTCAGTCCGAAACGGACTGACACAGTTCTGACAGTCCAATGCGCTTACTATTTTATTTCAATTTAGGCCAACAATAGCTACCTTATAGGCTATAGCATTTGGTCTAATAGGTGGCTAAGCCTTTTATTTTCGCAGTGCATTGCTTTGCAGGCCAAAGAATCGCCGTCCAACATCTGTCAGACCGAAACGGACTGAATTGGCCTGGCTGGTTGCGCACACTTTTTCTTATTCGCACTATACAGACCCTGCCAAGCCTACTCATCAACTTTGGCCCGGACCTTCGTACTAGGCAGGCTTAACTACCAACTAGGTACGAAGTAACCTGAATAGGAATGGTAATCCACTTTGAGCCCCGCCGCTTTGAGCCTGAGCCTCCGCCCTGTCCGTAGTACCGTGTATAAGAACATTGATCTTGACATGCGTACTTCTAATACTTCCATATTATACCTCCCACGTAACGCCGATAAATATACAGTCTCCTGGATTTGTGACGCCCACTTCTCCCTGCGAGCCTTGGCAATCGGGGAAACCGACTCGACGTTTTGCAGCGTCGATAGCTCCCAGGTATCCGAACAGGGGACGTATTCTTGTAGCAGTCCGATGATTCTCCCGTCGTCAGCAGCTTCGACGAGGCCGAGGAGCTTTGGAGCAACAAGGGCGGCGGCGTGCTGAGAGGTGCTAATCGTCAAGAGACTAGATAATTCCCTCTGCGAGGCGTCGGCACGCAACTCGTCGCCGACTTTGCAACACATTTCCCGCCCTCCCGCTGAGACGCGGGCGATATAACCGTCGCCAAGCAGCTTCTGGAGGACATGGATGTCTCTGGTCGAGAATTTAGGAAGGCTGAGGTCTTGATTGGCTGGAAGCTGGTATTTCAGGTCAAATTTTTCGTCCGTTATTGTGTCCTCGTTGTCTTTGGGAATTAATTATGCCGTATGGCTTTCCACGTTCGTGCGGAAGAAAAATGAATATTCTTTCGGGAAAATGAGAGAATGGAGATCTACGATGGGGGAGGTGTCCGGGTCTGGAGGCGGGGCAAGCTGATCAAACAATGGCCTCCCGGCTTGGACAACAACGTCCACAATCTGGTCAGATATCATCTCCTCTTCCTCCTCATCTCCATCATCCACCGCGGCGTTATATCTCTCGATGAAAGAATCTTGTATCGTGTTGCCAATAGGAGAAGGGTCCAGGTCTACCCCTATCCGTGCCTTGTTCCAGCGAAATAACATGGTAACGCGGTCTCCGCAACCACTGGATACACTCTCGACGTAGTGAATGCTCATCATGTTCCCATCTCCTTCGTAATTTAGACAATGTCCTTACCCGGAGAGGGTGGCCGAAATCAATCTCGAAGTGTCTCACTTCTATAGCATATTCACCACCACGACTCAGTGGATAGCTGCAGCAGCCTGTGGCACCTCAAACTCCTAGAGAAGGAAAGAAATCCAAGGCCTTAATTTAAGCTTCATACTTGTATGTTAGAGAGGCTTCAAGGGTGCTCCTCAAATAGGTACGGCGGACTAGTAGTCAGGCTGTGAGTGAGCCGCACAGCACAGCTGCACCACGACCTCAGCTTAAGAGAAAGCGGCGAATGCGCTAAGCTTAATCTGTTGTACTCTTGGCATTTAGAACCTCCCGAGGCCCGTGGCTCAGCTGAGTGGTCGATGCAATGGCTGCCATTGGCCTGTCCAAGCAGCGCTGATCTCTAGCAAGTACTTGGTACCCTCAGCTCAATTTAGGTAGGTATTTCAAGTACATACTGATTAAGTGCATGTAAGTGGATTGGATATGCACTAACTAGGATATATGTAACGAAAAGAGATGTGTCTCACTCGGTACTTACCCTTACACTAGCTCAGCTCGTGTGCTGACTTCATACCTTCAAAGTTCCGAGTCCATGTCCATCTCGAGACCTGACAAATGACGAAGCCAATAAACTGCACGCAGCAGCCGACCAGAAGTCGCATGTCAGCTCCTCATCGGCCGCGGACAAGATGAAAGCTCTCCAGCGGCGCCTTCGACGGGCAATCGGCAGCGGTCACATCATGGCCACCATCCCACAACGCTCCTCCATGCTGCCTTTTTCTCCGTCACGCGCCCTCATCTGCACCGTATCGTCTCCGATACCGAGGAAGACGACAAGGACGACGACAAGGACGACGACAATGACGACGACAGTGATGACGACGAAGACAAGACCGGCGACGACATCCCTCCACCGTCTTCCACAGCACCGTCACCACCCCTTCTCCGTCCTCCACCGTCCGCCGCCGAACTACCCGGGCCACGTCCCCCTCACGGGCATCGAGCGCGCGGCCCTCGCCGTGGGGTCCGGCGTCCTCTCGTTCCTCGACCCGCGCCGCGGCGACCTCATCGCGGCCCTCGGCGAGGCCACGGCCGTGCCCTACTTCGCCGACCGGCTGCGGCGCGTCATGCTCGCCGACGCCACGGGCCGCCGCATCCTCCGTGACCGCCCGCGCATCACGTCGACGAGTCTGGACCTGGGCCGCCTGCGCGCGCTGCCGCCCGAGACCGTGGGCGCCACCTACGTGGCCTGGCTAGACCGCGAGGGCGTCACGCCCGACACCCGCGCCGCCGTGCGCTACGTCGACGACGAGGAGTGCGCCTTCGTCATCCAGCGCTACCGCGAGTCGCACGACTTCTACCACGCCCTCACGGCGCTGCCCGTCGTGCGCGAGGGCGAGGTCGCGCTCAAGGCCTTCGAGTTCGCCAACACGCTGCTGCCCATGACGGGCCTGTCCGTCCTCGCCGTCGCCACCCTCAAGCCCGCCGAGCGCCGCCGCTTCTGGTCCGTCTACGGTCCCTGGGCCCTGCGCAACGGCCTGCGCGGCGAGGAGGTCATCAACGTCTACTGGGAAGAGGAGCTCGAGACCGACGTGCGGGACCTGCGCGCGCGTCTGAACATCGAGGCCCCGCCGGACCTGCGGCTCATCCGCACAAGAGAGCGCGCCCAGAGGAAGCTGGCCAAGGCGGCTGCCGCGCAGCAGAGCTGGTAGGTGGTTAGTGCTGGCCTTAAGGTATAAAAGTATGAAGTAGTCATCGTGCAATCGAATGGAATGACACGTATAAAATATGGTCAGGCACCGGCATGCCATGACTGGCTGTACACTACTACTAGCTGTGTGCTGCGCTGTGCTGTACTGCCTTGACTTGCCTAGCCTAGGTAAGCTGTGTAGCATAAATCAGATAGACGACAGACGAATACACCCCTCGAAAGCCGCTCGCCTCCCCTGTCCCTGCGAGAAACGTCACATAGATGGCGGGTCATCTATAAGCCTTGCTCATTGCTTGCCAGCTCGCGTGTGTGTCTCTCTCCCTCCCCCTGTCTGCAAGTGTGTGTGTGTTGTGTCCGTCCAGGACCATCAACGTGGGTGCCGTTCCCCCCCTCGAACTCTTCATAGAACGCCTTCGTTCCATTCCGTTTCAAGTGACCATTTTCTTCCTTTCCCTATTTTCCTCCATTTCTTCTGGGTATTCGTTCAAGTCAAGGGCCACCTCGCCCTCTTCTCTTCCCACCCCTTCACGATCACACGTCTAAAAAGTCGTCGTCCTCGTCATCCCAGCCCTTCCGCCGGTCGACGACGATCTTCTCCTCCTCCTTGTTCTCGGCGACGGCGGCGAGGAGATCCTTGAGCTGGGCCTCGGTGACTTTCTGGCGGAGCTGGCCGGTGCGGGCGAGGGTGATGAGCCGGTTCTCGACGTCGGTGGCGCGAGACTCCTTGACGAGGCGGATGCGGCCCAGGCGATCCGCCGCCTCGGGGTGTAGGATCTGGTTGAGGATGGACTGGCGGGCCTCAGCTTCCGCCGGCGTCAGCTCGGTTGCGCGAGGGTATGGGTGAGTAGAAGGGCGAGGGATTTGGTGAGATACCTTCTTGCCTGTGTGTCGCGCATTTGTTGGTTAGTCGGGGTGGTGCTCCATCATCAAGTCGGTACTACATCATGAAGTCAGGAGGGGGGGGAGAGAGAGAGAGAGAACTCACTGTTGTTGCGCTTCGGCCTGGGTTTGTCCTCCTGCTCCAGCGCGTGACGATGCGCCCTGCTGTGATTTGAGCTGCTCGAGGCGAGCTTTCCGGATCTAGTTTTCTCGGGCGGTCAGGAAGCCTTAATGAATTAAAGCAGTCTCTTCGAGTCAAGGTGTATCGGAGGAGGGGTGGAGGGGCAGCGGTTCGACACACGTACATCTTCTAACTCGGCGTCGGCCATTCTATCTCCTCCCGCGATCTCGCTTTGTTGTCGCTGTCCTCTCTAGTCACTGTACCTTAACGGGAGGTGCGTAGGGTAAACAACCGTGCTGCCTGTAACTATTGCGGGATAAGACAAAAGCATTTCCTTGAGAAGAACCGATGCTTCACACGAGGGGTCGTACATTTACCAGGAACCTAAAAGTACTTACTTGGTACCTACACCAGCACCTGCCTGTACCTTAGCTCCACCACTACTACGAGCCCCTAGGCTAGGTCGGGTTAGTCCATGATATCACATATTATTCACCTCACCAAGTATGTCAAGTAGGTACGAAGTACTTCGTACTTTACCTTAATTATAAGTTACCTTTCACTGCAGACGGCCTCCATTTCTCAGACAACATCCACATAACTCTCCCGCCCGCCTTGTTTTTTCTGGTACGAGCCTCCCTGTAAGCAGTTAAGCAGAGGTAGTCTAAGTCCCGCCTCGATTACGGGGGTTTACAAGGGACATTGCGAGCCGCATAAAACCGTGATAGATATCTCCAGCTACCTAACATACTACTCATTTTCTGCTCTGACAGATCAGTACCGTACAGCTGTGAATAATGAGCCTCAGTTAGATGCCATCATTCCACGCTGGCCAGGAAGTCCTCGAGGTGCCTGGGTAGTCTTTTTGACAAATGACCTGGATATTGAGCTCTTCTGTTATCTTGACATTGTCGAGTTGAATGATGTAAGCTATAATGCATCATCCGTCGCGATTGGCCAGAGGCCCCTTTTATGGGAACGTTTAGCAAGATGTAACTGAGACGCCACCTGTTGGGAAAGTTCTGAGCCCTGCAGCTACGTTCATGTTATCAGCTATGAAAGGGGAGTGAGTGGTAAGGGGTGTTGATGGGGATTGAACGAGTCTTGAATATTGAGAATATCACGGCAATCCGCCTGAATCATCAAATCGACCAGAAACATAGGGGAGAATCGAAATCATTCGGCTCCAACTACTCTGGTGGCTCGTTTGGTAGGATCCCCTTCAGGATTTCTTCAACCCGGTGCATCCATCGCTTCCCCTACTCTACATTATCCTCTACATTATCCTCGCCCCGCATAGATATCAGGCGTATACAAAAACGACGGCCGGGCGGATTCTCGCTTGTGCCACGGGAAGCCGCCGTAATCAGTCAGAGCTCGATCTATACTTTCTCTATGCGACGCGGTATTTTTCCAGCTCAGAATG
Organism: Nemania sp. NC0429; assembly: GCA_022578495.1. Lineage (NCBI taxonomy): Eukaryota > Fungi > Ascomycota > Sordariomycetes > Xylariales > Xylariaceae > Nemania > Nemania sp. NC0429. The sequence goes on from MU392256.1 coordinate 132,521, forward strand.
ATTGACTACATAGCGACGACGATATGGAGGTTCGAAGAGGAACGGGGGGCCAACTCACTCTGCCTCGGCGTGCATATTGCGACGGATGGAATGCTCTGCCAGCTTAACTAACGCCTGGGCACTTTTGAAACGGAGACTTTCCAGCCGAGGCTTTTATCGAGCGCAGGATTGTTGAAGATATCTTCCTGAACATGGTCTGGGTTCATGAAGCAATATGATTGAAGAGTTTCATGACTTCTTCGCTGAGCCCTTGGATTCGAGAGCCAGGTTGTTGCCATGCGTAATTCTGCACAGTTTCAGGTCCTGTTCTTTTCAATTCACAATCTCTAGTTGCAAAGCAGTCTGGGCGAAAGCGCTGGTAATCTGAAACGTGCTACCCGAGTCGACCCAGAATACGGCTATGAATTTGTCTTTCCACGAATGAGTGTATTCTATAGCGGTACCAATGCCACCCCATGCCACAGAGCGTAAAGGTGTGAGCTAGGTGACCACGTCAGGTCTCCGTGTGAGGAGGGTATCATCTATCTGGCTGGATAGATTACTTCGGCCAACAAAATTTGCGTTTGGGGGCTTGGGGACTGAGAAGCAGGGAAGCTGGGGACTCTTGTCTTCTAGCAGTTGCTTCGAATTTATTGATGAAATGAGACATGACGGCGACTTGCCTTGGTGATTTGTTTCAGGCCCCAGTGCATCTGGGTCGATGTGGGAACTGAGGAGTGGTGGGGCGAGTCAGATGGCCTACCAAACGCAGAGAGTGATGATAATCGTTCTCACCTCGGTCGCGAGAGCGAGATCACTGCCGGCCTTCAAGAACTCATCAGGCAGACAAAAAGGAGGACTTACTCCCACCTCCGACCAGATCTCCCTACCTTCCGTCAGATAATCTCAGGGAGATACTTGCGCAGAGTTCTCGGGTCCGAAAGTACCTACTGCATTGTACTAGAAACGCCACGTATGAATGGTCGCTACCCAATAAAGCGACCTCCATCTGTCAAGTGACCGACTTCACAGTGTTTTACTTTTAGCGCCACGTGATAGGGAAATCTCTGATTGTGCATCAAGAATACACGTCATAGGTTTTCACGGTTTATTCCACTCCACGATACGATTCGGCCGGTACGCCATGTTTCGGATTGTGGACAGAATAGGGGCGATGTGACTCGTTGCAAGTGAATATTGAAAAAGAAACAGGTTCGTATGACACGGCCTAATTAATCCCGACCCTTTTCCCCGTGGCTTTGTTTGCTGTACTCCTCCAGCATGCGCACGATTTCATAGCGACGGTCTAGCTCCTCGCGCAGTCGTCTCTGACCGAAGTTCCACCCCCTTGCCTCACTTATCTTCGGGTTGGCCGCCGTTTTCTTTTTCGAAAGATTGACATACTCCCACGCCACGTCCAATGGCTTTCTACCATCCCCATCCAACTGGTCCAAATCGACCCTTTTCGTATCTAGTAACAACTTGACCAGCTTACTCTCCCCTCTCCGAATCGCTGTGGTGAACGGCGTCTCGGAATTTTCACTGACAAGGTTCGGCTGAATGCGGGCGAGTATTTGCTCGACGAATGCCTTCTTTGAATGTTGAACAGCGATATGAAGGAGACGAAGAGAGAAGTCGTCGTCGTTAGCGTAAGCATCGATATTTTTAGCCGCAAGTATTTTTTTGATGATGTCCCAGCTGCATTCAAATACAGCTGCACTCAATAGAGAACTATGTTGTTCAGTAGCGACTTCATGAGCGACGGGCGAAAACCTAACGAAACATTCCCTTGGATATTCTTCGGCCAAGAGCAGAAGCTGGCTACTGGCCGGACCAGGCCTGAGAATGATCTTTCCGCTCTTTAGAACGGGTTCCCGTCTGTGAGAGTCTCTCTCCCTAAAGCTGATGTCGGAAGTATACCGTAGATCTAAGGCGACAAACTTTTGAATATCAGACTTTGAAAGTTCGAGGATGTAGAAATCCGTAAAGTGCGTCTGTTTCGTCACTGCTACCTCCTTTTGGACCATTTCGAATGCTGCTGTTTTCAGACCTCGGAGGGAGCGGCAAAACCGAGCCAGCTTGCATTTGCCCGTCTGACCAGGTTGATTTTCACATTGGGTGAAAAACCCTGTATCGATAGTGTTCCACATTACAGGATCGTATTTAGTTGGAATATGTATCATCCAGACTTCCAGGCTGCCACTTACAAACAACTCATAACCAGTCCAAGTTAACTGGTCCGACTTGTTTATAAAAAGTTTGCCGAGTGAAACAACAGTGAGTGGTGCAAGTATGACTTCTAAATGGCCGCCTTGAGTGACTCCTGCTAAGCCATAAAGATCCCAGTCGGCCGAATAGGGTTCTGACTCGACCATCTTAGCGTAAGTATGGAGTGCTCTCAGCCATGTGTAAGCAAAGTGCAGTTGGTAATCGGCGCCATTGTGCTCGAAGAGTGGGATTGCTTCACTAGACCATTGGCGGGGCATACGACCAATTTGATCTCGGCTTTTATTGTCTCCCAGAGACTCCAGTTTGTCAAAAATCTCGAAGCATAGCTTCGTTGCTTCCCGCTCCCGTAATTCTTGATTGCTTGCGTGAATATTGGAAATATCGGCGTCGGGGAGTGGTGGGCATATGTATCCGTCATATTCGGAATCGTCAGAATCGTCGAAATCATCGAAATCTTGGGTTTCTCTAGACCCCTCAGATGACCCAATTTCGGGGTCAGAGAGGTTCTCAGTAGTGGGGGAATGTGGTGGTTGATCAGGTTGACATCCCGGAGAGAAGTCCATGCTTGCAGGCTTCGAAGTAATACAAGTGTGGTGAGGCGAATGACGAATGACAAAGACAAAAGACAGCGCGTCTTCTTATACACACTAGGGTTGGCCTGATCCTCAGCTGCAGGATAATGCTTAAGATATCCTGGTGTACAGATGGAGACCTATGTGAGAGATGGAATACGAACAATCGGACGAAGTAAGAGTTGCCTCGAATATGTTAACAAGCCATTCACTTGGGGGAGAAGAAAGACTTTATAAGCCACCTGTGCCCCACTTAATCTTTTGCCGAGGCAGCAGCATACCACAGGTTGCCACAAAGAATGTGTGCGACGGTAGTGATTATAAAAAGGTGAGGTCTAGATACAGTGCCTATGTTAAAAGTTATACTTTATAACCTATATAGGTTGCTTTATTTAAATACCGTATAATATTAAGTTTAACCTGCTTTTTAATATAAAATATTATAATAATATATTTAATAATATTTAATTATAACTTTTATATTTATATATTAAAATAAAACGATTTATTAATTATTATTAAAGTTATATATTATATTTTAAAATGTTAAATTTAAAAACTTTTAATTTATTATTATAATGTTTTTTATATAATTATTTAGCGTTTTTTATTTATATAATAATTTTTTTTATTTATAATACTTTTTTTTATATTTAATAAATAAATTTATAATTTAATTTTTATATTTAAATTATTTTTAATTTAATAAATTTATTTAAATTTTTATAAAATGCTAACTAAACTTAGCTTTTTAAAATATATAAACATATATAATATTTTCCGTTTTAATATATTATTTAATATATTATAACATAACGTATTTAAATAGTATTTAATTATTATTTATTTAAATATTTTATTTATATAATATTATGCGATTTTAAAATATAGTCGGCGAAAAAAAAAACTATAATATAAAATGCCGTGGCTAGCTTTATATTACTTTCTACAGTTATGTTAAATAGTTATACAAAAGTCGATAATAGTTCGAAGTGTTACATAGGTATATAAAGCAGGAATCCCGGTAAATCCAAGCAAAAGTAACAATTAGATTTCTTTGCTGTGGTATCCTGGAGCGCATTTATTTTGTTTGTAACTATGCTTTTTCTCGTAATCCAAGGGAAAAACATCGCGTGTAGGCGCTAAACAGAGAAAAGTAAGCCGGTTATCCATAGCCCACTTACGTTGCCGCCTCTCTCGCACGGTTTCAGGCCGGCCTGACCGATTGTTTTATTTGCAGCTTGGCAAGTGCATGTTTGAAACCTCACTCGGCCGGGAAGCTTTATTCGGCCGTCAGGTTGATGAATTCTCACTTCTCTCTTAAGTCGGGCACAGCTAGAATAGATTTGAAGGGCACGCCAGTTTTTCCGTCATTATTAAGCCCTACTCACCCATCATTACTGACGAGAGTTGAATATCTATTACACCTGTCTCTTATCATCGACTAGCACCTATGGCCGCCACACAACCCCCCCAACAACTCCCCCGGCAGCTGTCCAATGAGGTGGAGAAAGTGATTCAAAATTACCAGATTATTGTGAAAAAGGCACAAGACACGGATCCAATGAGTGCGTCGGCAACCACACGAGCGATTTTAAATCTGATCTTTAGAATCTATGTGCCTTGCCTCCAGGAGGACTTTAGAGAATTTAGAGAGCAAGATCCAGATATAGCAACATTACTCGACGATTTCGAAGTCCAAGGCAAAACTATTTGCGATAACCTTGGAGACAACTTTCGAGAACCGCTGATAGGGGGGTCCATTGGGCCCCATGAGAGCCCTCTCGTTCTCCTACTCACATTAGCTTTGGAAAATCTGGGGACTCGGCCAGAGCTTTCTATAAACATCGACCTGCCAGAAGATTCGGATACAAGCCAGAACTGGGGCAGGCTGTGGTGTTTCCGCGAATATCTCAGAAACTGTGGGTTCAGTGCGATGGAGCCGAATCGTGGAACGAAGTACTGGCCGGGACTCCCGCATTGTATCATGACATCTCTTCCACTCTGGACAGCGGATGGTACGCGCAGGGCATCAATATCGGCAAGTGTGGAGAAATTAACTTCTTATGAAGTGAAGAAATGGAGAACGACAACCCAGAAGCTCCGGAAAGCTCGACTTGGTAATATTGAGGAGAGGTGCGGTGCGAGTTCGAAGGCTCAGATAAGGCGCGCCAGGGATTTCTCGAGAGCATTAGCCAGGGATGACAGTTGGGAGCATTATTTGCGGACCGGCATAGATCAGCAAATCGACCCAAGAAATTTGAGTTCCTGTGACATCGGGCCTCGTCACCAAATCCCGATTTATCTGCCTGTACTTGCGTGTGTTTGGACACCGGATGGGGAGTACAAGAACGCGTGTCTTTTGGACCGCCTACGGTTCAGTTTCTTGCGACCACCCGAAGCAGAGAGGCAGGAGATTATAAATCGAGAAAAAGAGAGGCGAGAAGAAGAGGAGCGGTGGAAGGGACAACAGCGTGTTCGGATTGCCCCTGAAGCAGCGGCTTGCGCGGAATGGGACGGGTATATGAATATCGTCGGGCTGTTAAATGGCGGTGTCGTAGGACCGCTAGGTATGGCAAACCTAATATATTTTCCATTTACCTGTAGCTGTTTTGACTAACTATGAATGTAGGTTAGCCGTTAGAGTGTACGGATACAACACAAACTCACGGAACCAAAAACAACGTGGCCTATACGCAGGAAGCTCTTTATCACCCTCTTTTCATTTATCTCCGAGATTATAGCTAGCACTTTAAGTCTCAAAGACATGACAATATATAAAGACAGTGTCATATATCATGTCAACCTATCTATCTCCACGTTTGACGAAGCGACCAGTGAGCAAGACCAAAGTTAAGTCTGTTATAAAAACCAGCGCGGTATAGATATGCAGGACTAGGATATCCTTAACCTCCTTGGACAAAGGTACAAAGGTGATCAGATGCAACTTCAGGATCGAGAGAATGACCCAGATATGGCACCAGCATACCACTTTCCTCTCAATCTGAACCATCAAACTATTGCTCACCTGGAAAGAGGTGTACATAAAGGGTATCAGCATTAGCCATTGATCATTAATCATTATCTAGAACGTGTGTCTTAAACCACGGCATATATGTATCCCTGGCCCATCCTATTAGCCGTCTTATACCGGCAATAATAGAATACGACTCTAAGCATGTCTGTGTCGAGCCAAACTGGCGGTCAGCCCACAACTTGGTCTTCTGGTCTTCATAGGTAGAAAGAACAAGGTGCCAGCGATGACCTTGTACAATAACGCCTGGGATGAAACCAAGCTTGGATATGACCGAAAGCACCTTGGGCCCATCGGCATCATGCTCTTCTTCCTGCGCCCGAGACATATTCGGGCTGCTGTTTCCGGCCTGCTCTTTATTTTTGACATGTTGCCGTCGCAGCTTATCGGCGACGGCCCACCGCAGGAACGCCCATTGTGCAGCGTGCCAAATACCAATCTGAAGTTGTGCGGCCTCCCAGTGCACACCGGGCTTCTTAGTCTCGATGCTTAACACTAGAGGTCTTGCGCTGATAGGGAAGAAGTCCGTGTGATTGACAGTGCCGGTAGGAGTGAGGCGGCTGAATCGGAGAATCTTAGCGCGCAGGTCTTCGTTTTGGGATGACGAGGCGTAATAAACGCATATGTCAATCATCTTGCCCGGGGTCCATATAGGCTTCCAAGCGGGATGGAGGCGGGCGGTAGTGCTGTTTCAGCCATACATCAATTAGTTGGACTCCTCTTGACAGTTCGGTTAGGATGGTACATACCAGATCATAGCATCGAACCCGTCGCGCGGCCGCACTTGCTCGTCCTCTAATATAAGCCCTAATAAACGTGCGTGGACGGAACAGTTCCAACTGACTTCCTCGTGGTCGTATTGTTGACATTCGTTCGCTTTCCTGCATATTCTTTCGACCTCCTGAAAAGCAGGGATGCGACCAGGCAATAGTGAATCAGCCTCGTCGTCCTCGGCACACTTGAAAGCATATCTCCACAGGCGTGGCATGGGGTCGCAGGCGTTGACAGACACCATGATGCTCGACTTGAGGCCATGGGGCAATATTTCCTGGTTACTTCCAATCTCGGTCATGGTGCCGACAAGTTCTCGGGCGACGGGTGGCAGGGCATTCAAGTCAAGGGCGTTGAATTCGAGGACGGGTTCGTAAAGGCGAAGATGTAACATCTGCTTTCTCGGCGATGAGGCACGCGATGAGGTACGCGAAGGTGTTGATGAAGATACTGATGGCGTTGAGCTGGGGTTGCTTGAATGAAGCAGAGGAATCGAGCCACCTAAAGGGCCGGGGCGGGGCGTGCTTTCAGGGTCTCCGACACTGGTGCGGCGTCTCTTCTTAGGTGTTGATGGCATCGTGTGTTGGTGGTGACCGAGGTAGCCAAGGGCTTTCGGGGCAGAGCCAACGGAGGCGGGAGGGCTCGTGAGCTGTGGTTGCTGTCGCTTTCTTTTCTTGGTTGTCGTCGGAGGCGAGCTAGTTTCTTCGGCTACATCTTCATGTAGGCTGCAGATCCAAGAGGCGACACGGGCATTGCGATCGCCCATATCGAATAAGCTGTGGTAGGCCGTTATCCTGGGATATCTGGAGACTTGGGATCTTAGTGCATGTTGGCGAGGCGGTAGCAAAAAAAAAAACCGGCAGACTTTACTTACAGAGGTGGAGGTGGAGTCTGCCATTTTTTGTGGTCACCACCTTGGTTGGCGATTTAGGTGATATTCAATGGTAGGCTATATTAGAGTGGTAGGGATGCGTTAACCCGGCAACCAATAGCGCAGAATCTGGGGGTGGGGTCGAAGACCGAACTTATATGATAACCCCTGCATAAGCATGCGCTACGCTCTTATATTTCTACCTACCGTAGCGGGCCGGGGGGGGGGTGGGGGGGGGGGGGGGGGTTTGGTTAAAAAAAAAAATAAAAAAAACAAATATTTAAAAAAAAAAATAGATTTAGAAAATCAAAATATTATTAATTAAAAAATTTAAA